>JAJLWQ010000012.1:53201-96103 GCA_030570875.1 Citeromyces matritensis
AAAAAAAAAAAAAAAAAAAAAAAGAGTTTCGGGTCTATGGGGCTTAAGTTTTTTTCTTTGGTGACTTAGTTTCATCTGCTGTGGTTGATTCTATCTCCACATAGATTTGCGAGTCCTCAACAACTTGACTTTGTTTGACTTTTGTCAACCTGTTGTAAATATATAGAGGGGCTGTTTTCAAGCCGAGCTTATGGAGAAAAAGATGACAAACAGAGGAGGTCAAGAGCTTCATCAGAAATTTTTTTTTATTTCAATCCTGTCGGTTGGATCAAACACACCGGGACAGATATGCCCGGGATGATCCAACCTATCGGAGCATTATCACTTACCTATAATGCAAGTGAATGGGATTGCTTATCCTATTCTGGATATCAATGATGAAGAATTACCTAATCGGTATATGAGCCTTATTGGGAAGTGGGATCATGAAGAGATAAGAGATAAGACTACGAGGTTGTGATTGTAGTATATATTGAAGTAGATTCAGCTAGTTAAAGTATAGTCAATTGAAGATTAGAACAATGAGCACAAAGGAAGTTCAGAGGAAAAAGGATCGGATTCTCAAGTAATCCAGGAAGCGCTTATCAAAGATGCATTATGTAGCTTATAATTCAACTACTTTTGCGTAACGAATTAAATCAAGAGGAGAATACAATTTTGTCGCTTTATTTTTCTCTCAAACCGAAAAATCAACCTCACACGCTACTCCTCATACACTACACCCCACAAACTACTCCTCACTGAATCTTCTAGCACCTCAAGGAATCACCCTGCCACTCAGATACGACGACATCAGCACACCCCGCATGCCGGCAGATCCGATTACATAAGCGCGCCTAAATATAGATCTAGATCTTTTTTTGTTTTTTTCACGCAACAAAACACATACATTCGTTCCGATCAAAACATGCGCTCATTCACATCTGTTTCCATTGCCGTTGCTATTCTTTCTTACATTTCCGGAGTTGCTGCCGAACCAGCTTGTCTTTTGGCATGTGCTAACCAAGTTGTCTCCAAATCTTCCAAATGTTCCACTTTGAACGACGTTAGCTGTGTTTGCGAGAAGGAATCTGCCGCTTTCAGTTCTTGTCTCAAATCCACTTGTCCAAACGATGAGGACGACGATGCTTGGAGTACTTTCGAGTCAACTTGCAAAGCTTTTGGTGCTTCTATTTCTTCAAAGAGCTCAAGTTCTAAGAGTGCCTCTTCTTCTGCCACTTCTTCTGCCCATTCTTCTGTCAAGTCCAGTTCTGTCAGTTCGAGTGCTTCTTCTTCCAGCAGTGCTTCGTCTTCTGCCGCTGCGTCTTCTGCAGTCTCATCTGCTGCTGCTTCATCATCTGCTGCATCAGTTGTCTCATCTGCAGTGCCAATTTCTTCTGAAGTTTCCTCTGCAGTCCAAGTCTCGTCCGCAGTCTCTTCGGCTCAATCTTGGTCTTCTGTCGCATACTCATCAGCAATTTCTTCAGTCGCTTTGAGTTCAGCAGCTTCCTCTTCTGAGATTGTCTCCTCCACTTCTCAAAACTCCACAATCCCACCCATTCAAACCGCCACCGCTGGTGCCAACATGGCTGTCCCAGGACTGGTTGGTCTGATCGGTGGTGCCGTTGCCTTTTTGATTTAAGGTGATATAAGTAGAATACCATAGATAAAATATTTTGTTTTTTGAAGCGTTTGTCTTGTTTAGCAGTGTAGGTGAATAGTTGAAAGTGTACATGGCATTTTATCGAATGGATACACAGCAGCTTCGACTAGCCTTGTCATGGAGATACAAAGAGATATTATTTTAACCAGCTAAACAGGACGTGAATTCGAGCGTTGGTCAGATTTCTTTTATTAATGGATTGTTGTACATGGGTTGATCACTAATTTTCTTTCCCCGTTAGAGCTCTTCAACCAACTCGTGCCCTTAAATGAGCTTATCATTTGCTAATTCATAAATTACTTGAAGTGCCTGCTGAGGAGAGGTTCTTCAGGGATAAACGAAGTAAAAAATACTCATTGGTCTACCGTGTTGTTTCGCAATGGTGTATTTTCTGAGTAATACTATGCTTGTACTTTCCACACTCACTGCTACCTTGCTCTTCTTGATTGCATCGAGTGAAATTAGAAACAAACACACTACCATTCTGTAAGTTCAAGGCATTTTAAGTAACCAAAACCATAAAGTGAAAAGGAAGAAAGAAACACTGTCTTTCTCGAAACCTTCACCCCCACGCGATGAACACGTTTCGACTGATTCTTCCCCATGAGCGCCACCGATTTGCGAAAATGTGCATAGGAGTAACGCTCCTGATCTGTTGGGGGATCCTTTGGTTGACACAAGATAAATAAGCGAGTGGGAACAATTTTATCGAAGTAATATATACCTGTAAAGGATGTGGTCAAGTTTGTGTATTCTGCTTCACTACTATACAATCAACGGCAATAGCTACATATTTATCCAGTCTATACCGGCATATATGCATACATGCTGTATACTTGAAAAGAAATTTTTCTCAGGAATAGTTTTCTTAGTTCGGTTGAGCAACCCTGTTTTGTTCCTTCTTCACAAACAATAGACAGAATGATTTTTCACAGAAAGGTAGATTCTGCTCTTTTAGAGTAATAGAAGCCTTTCGATGGCTAATCATTGAATAAAGCTCACCAAGAGGATTCGGTCACTTTTTACGTCATTGCCATTTGTAGATTCAAAACCTCCATCTGTTGAACCCCAGAGTTGTGGTGTTTTGCCTTGTTACTGTTATATACAGTTCTGTAGAGGTTGGTGAGTTATTAATCGAAGGCGTCCAATATTTATTTGATTGCTCTTCGGAGAGCGCCATTTGAGCATGCTTAAAAGACTTATGCACAAGAGAGCTTTTCGTCCGGCAGATACAAATTGAGCTTTTAAAGGGTAGTGAAACACCAAGTACCTCAAAATGACGAGCTCATTTAGAAAATGTTCAGGCTGTTTTCAACATTTTTGACAAAGTATAGAGTAATACACCTGATTCTGGGTAGCAAAAGACAATTAATTCATCAGCTTGGATGCCTCACCGTCAATCACCAAAATACATCAAAACACCAGATCAAGATATATATATATTACCACCTTAAAATGTCAAAAAATGCCAAACGAAACAAACTTGCCAACTCTCGAGTGATTCGAAGCCAAGTTGTTGATCCCTCTTTCAAAGACGGCCGTCTTGATGTTCCAAGTTTCATCTCATCTCGCTCTTTTGAAATCCAGGAACTGCAAAAGTCTCAGCTCGGATCGAAATACTCCTCTTCCACTCGAGTCTTCCAGAGTCTCCCACGCTCTCTAAGAAGACGAACAGCATCTCATAATGTCAAGCGTATTCCCAAACGGCTGAGAGAACGAGCCTTGAAAGAGATGGCTTTAAACACAAAGACAACCACATCGAGTGGGATAAAAAGAAAGCGGAAATTGCCCAGAGGTAGAGAATTACACAGATTGAAGAAAAATCTCATGCTACTGCGATACGCTGCCAGAAACAAACTCTGTGGGAGATTACCCCATACAAAATTTGGAGATTTGAATGTTCGGCAAAGAATAAAGAGTTTGAAAAAACAAATTCAGGAAATCAAGTCGACTCGTACTACAAACTACCACGATCCATCTCCTTTAAATAACTCTGTGGGATCGGTAGATAACACTAGCGTAAATGAGCTGTGTAATCCCAGACCCTCAGCTGTCCGGTACTTGAATAGACAGAAAACTTACAAGTGGTTGGCCACTCATGTGTGGCATGCCAAGCGAGCTCACATGGTGAAAAGATGGGGGTACCAGATTCCTTTAAAACCGACTCAAAAAGCGTTCAGAGCGACTCACAGGTCCTCTGTTTTAAATGGGTGTGTAGCTTGGGATACGAGTTACCTGGGCACTTTGACTATTGTGGCAAAGACAGAGGATGCCCTTTGTCGAGTGGTGAGTGGAATCACCAATGGTGCGTATAGATATTCCCTTACAAAAGTATGGGAGGGCCATATAATCCAAGATGACCAACTTCTTGGACCTGTGACTGTTTTCCCGACTGAAATTTCTTTCGCAGTGGCTTTGCAGATGCATCCCGCGATATACAAGGATGTGTTTGAGTTGCTTGTTGGCCAACCCGATATCGAGGTTCACGATTGCAGGTATTCTATCGGTTCCATAGAGTTAAGGGGGCCCTCTTGCTTATCAGCTTTATCTTCAGTGTTGCACATTGAAGACGAGAAATGGAATTCCATATGCAAAATGCAGGACGTTTCCACCATCCCATCTGGAGCCGTCATGTCGTTCCAGGTTGATGATCCGCGTTTGTGGGGGAAGCCGTACAAGTGCCATCAGCCGCACTTTGATGAGTCTGACATCATCGACACCATAATTTCTATTCGTGAGGGGAAATGCATAGACCCTGTTGCTTCGCAGAACCTCTTTTCTGTAGCGGGAAGAATAGCATCTTACCATCATCAGCCATCTCTGAAACAGCTCGCCAAACGTCGTAATCTGAATCCAGGGAAACCAATAGCCAAAGAAGCCTCAGATCCGTCCATTCCTCTTGTGCTGGCAAAGACAACCAGAAACAGTTGGAAACTGCTTTTGCCGTGGTTCTGGGTGCTTCCAGTGTGGCACATTCTCAATATGGTGCCTACCGTTGCCCTTGGAGGACTTGACCAACTCCATCAGCTGGATTTTGAAAAAAACAAGTGCTTTTTTCCTGATGACTACCCGTTCACCCTTCACGGATGGGCAGAGAATGAAGCTAAAGCTGAGGCGCTTTTGAAAAAATGGAAAAGAGTTCCAAAGGGAAAAAGAGTCAACTACGATAAAATACTGATTGGCTCTACCGACGCTCACAAGGGAGAAGTCGGTTCGCCCTTCAAGTGCGACTGGAGGTTTCTTCAATTGCTTCAGCAGGCGCTTTCCATTCAAGCCAAATCGGTCAACGTCCCGGTCGATGGTTTCGATACCAGCAACTGGAACCGTATGGGAGACCGCATTATCAAAGAGGACGCAGACGTGTATGATGCTATTCAGGATGTCCTCTCTTTGGACGAGGAGACCAAGGCTAGAGGTGAGCCGCTGATTAATCCTGTCACTTTGAATGCTTCTGACAAGAACTCACTCTCGGTGGTTCCAATAAGTCTACGCACAATTTCAAAAGGTCACCCTCATGACAATGCAAGGATATACTCAATCCCGCCTGAAGACTACGGCAATTGGGTCAAGTCGCTGAAACTCTACAGCGCTTCAGGAAAGCCCTCTTCTGTTTCGCAACCTGCATGTCCCGCTGCAAAGTATCTTGTCGGGTTTGTCACTTCGGGTACTTTCAATCTGGGCTCAGGCTCGGGCAGTGCGGTTGGATGTATCTCCCGAGAGTTTGCAGAGTTGGATGTTGAAAAGCGGCATGTCATTGTGAGGAATGTAGGGGAGTCCCTTGGACGGCTGTGTGTGTGGGATGTGATAAATCTGTAGGGTTCCTTAGCAGCTGATCAAACTTTTAAAACTGCGATTGAAGGGTTGCTGAAATGATCTCATGTCCTAATTTCGGACTTTGGACATCTTTTGACATCTTGGATGGTTTAAAGAGGCATCTTCTGCTTGGATCTAAACTTTTTTCCTCTGCGACATTTCTTTTTAGACAGTATTCATACACGACATCCTCCGGGGAAAATTTGAAATGATTAATACGATTGTGCCTGATTGACTGGTTTACTAACTTCACGATTATGACTCGGTACAGACATCAGTATTTGCTCGCGTCTCGATATAAGGGAGTCGATTTATTGCTTCCAATGGGTTAGTTACTCCCCAGCTCACAATCAGCGTTAGCCGTCAGGTTGGCCACACTTTAACAATCGTAGTAACCTTTTTTATGAGCGAAATTCAGAGAGTAAGATGGTAGAGAAGATTTATTTCTTGACCCCACTGATTATCTTGAATGTACCTTGAGCAATAGTCCACATCAAAGTGATTAATGACCATTGTTTACATATTAATAGAAGGCATATTACGTCAAGGTTGCCGAGACTCAAGTATTCTACACCGTTCCTGAATCTTAAACTAGGAAAGGAGGTCAACGCAGAAGTCACTATTGTTATATCAACGATTTTATGAGAGAATAGAGCTTGATTTGGCGAATAAGGCATTATGACTGAAATGTTCTACCAAGAAAAGGTCCAAAGACACAGAAGGTGTTCGGGTAGAGAGTCGACTATCACTTCTACAACCTTACACCACAATCATGGTTACCCGGCTTGCACTGCACTATATAAACACCTCCTCCCCATAATTTTTCTTCATACTTACCTCGAGACACCACAGGAGATCAAGAAGTCTTTGTGGTTGGTGGCAACCATTTACATTGCACAGCGTTGTGATTGCCGCTATCAGCAATCTTCTATGAAGGTTGTGTGGGTCTCATAATTTTTGATTTATCTCTGCAAGCAGTAGGCTTTTCGGCCGTTGTTTCTTTTTAGTGGTTTGTGTTCAGGTGAACAAAGCTGTTAAATAAAGGCATTGGCTGTTGTGGAGAGTTGGATAAGTGGTTTGCTGGTGTATTACCAATCGTATGTCAACGATAACTCGCCTGGTATGAGAGATAGCACATACACATCGTTTGATTGTGATTTGTCAACCTCAAGTTAAGGCAATCTGTAGACGGGCGTTGGAGTTGTGCAAAGAACATCCTTATGCCCTTCACCACATGTTCTCAAACCTGCAATTATTCGTAAGTACCAACTACTCAGTACCCACTGCCTAAAATAGTTTTAATTAAATACACCAGTCTATCAGAGTAGTCTCACTACTATTATCCTTGATTCTTTCCTCAAACAAAATTGCAAGCCTGACCATTTGTCAATGCAAATTGCCATACAATAGCCCAACAATCATGAATGATCACCGTTTCATCCGACAGCGTGGGGCATATCTAATCCGGGATTTCCGCGGCTTTTCCGGATGTGCATATATAAGCACACCATTGTCTACACACACAATATGACCATCGATATCCACTCAGCTGCTTTGAAACCACTCAAGAAGACACTCTACCATGGAAACATAGTGCACACCCCTACATTAGGCGCATTGGAAGTTTTGCCCAATGCGTGGGTCGGCGTGGACGAACAAGGTACCATCTCGTTCATCGATACAAACGGAGAATTGACACCTTCTCAAGTGGCTGAATCTCACAAATGGGACGCATTCGATCTAGACGTTTTTGAGCTGGGCTCAGATCCAACAAGATTCTGGTTCCCAGGATTCTTCGACACGCACATCCATGCACCACAGTTCCCCAATAACGGGATCTTTGGCAATACCACTCTTCTTGAGTGGCTAGAAACGTACACTTTCCCTTTAGAGTCTTCATTCAAGGATGTTAAAGTAGCTTCAGAAATATACCGTAGAGTGATAGAAAGAACTCTGGCAAATGGCACCACGTGCGCCTCTTACTATGGAACCATCCACGCAGACGCCACCAACGTTTTGGCCGATGAGGCTTTTCAACAGGGCCAGAGAGCTATGATCGGAAAGTGCTGTATGGATAAAGAGTCTCCGGATCATTATATAGAAACTTTAGACTCGTGGAAATCATCGCAAGAAAAAGTACTAACCCACATAGATAATATCGATCCCAACGGTCAAGTTATCACTCCTGTTCTTACTCCCAGGTTCGCGGGATCGTGTACTGAAAAGATGCTTTTAGCCATAGGCAAGCTTAGAGAAGAGGGTGATTATTACTGTCAGACGCACTTGTCGGAGAACCACCAGGAGATTGAGTGGATTTTAGACCAGTTCCCGCAGTTCAAAACGTATACTGAGATTTACGAAAAGACAAATCTGTTGAGCAGAAAGACAATACTAGCTCATTGCATCCACCTATCAGAAGATGAGAAGAATATACTGCAAAAGAATGAGTGTGGTGTGTCGCACTGTCCCACTTCCAACTCCTCCATTACATCAGGCGAAGCACGGGTGCGTTGGCTTATGGATGGCGGGGTTAAAGTATCTTTAGGCACTGATTGTTCCGGTGGGTTTTCTCCATCTATCCTAGAAGTTGCCAAGCACGCGCTTCTTGTGTCCCGGCATTTAGTGATGAAGACAAAAGTAGAAGCGGAGAAACTCTCAACCAATGAGGTTTTGTACCTGGCCACTATGGGCGGAGCGCAAGTGATGGATCTGGAATCTCAGCTTGGCAGCTTTGGTGTAGGGAAAAAATGGGAGTGCCAGCTCATCGATCTGGGAGTGTCCAATTCCAAAGTGGATTTGTTCAAGTTTCAAATTCCTCAGTGGGGACACCCATCGGCTCAGGCAAAGTTTCAGAATTTGGTGGATAAATGGGTGTTTAATGGGGACGATAGAAATGTGGTTAAGGTTTATGTGAATGGCAGATGTGTGGTGGATAAGCGGAAGGGGATCAGCCTATGAGAGGTTCTCTCTGTCTTTTAGGCATATAATTATCGGGATTCGATCTCTCTTTAAATCGCAAAGTCTTTTAGATCCTTCGACTTTTCGTATCGGTCGTATATACATTTATGATAGAACATAATTCAATTAGTTTCCTGTCTCTTTATAGCCTTCTACTCTCTTTGGTTGAATCCATCTCTTTTGAGCCCAGGGGAGAGTGGTCTAGTTTTCTCCAAACGAGTTTATCCTACTCTCTGCCACCCTGACACTGAGTGGAGACGCATACTTCCCGGCAAGGTCGAACATAGGTGTAGTTGCATTTTTTATGTTGATGCCCTCAAAAAGCTTTCCAAAATGAAAAATCTGTCCAGGTGAATGTCTCAGAGGCGTTAGTCTCCTGGAGAAGCTGTTTACATGGCCAGTAGGGCATTTATTTTCTGCATCATATCCCAGTTTATTGCTGATGCAATTTTAGCAAATCAGCACTGTTGTATAACTCGGACTGTCTCCTTATACAAAGCGAGGTTGACTATATCGAACAACTCATCGCTTTTTGGAATTCCAGGAATTTCGTCCATGCATACAATTCATATGATGAAGTTCATGCACCAGTCCCGCCGTGCATGATGGTGCATATAATGAAGATATTCCATGACGGCGGAATACACCCCATGATGTGAGCGCAAAGCATCTCCATATTCCAAAAATCACTGTCTAGAGGCGGTGCTTATGAGCTTAGCTAGCATAAAAAAGATTGACGATTCTGAAGGAATTTGAAGAGTTTAGGAGGTCAGTATGACTCAAATCCAGCTTTGAGTATGTTAATTATGAAGAGAAGATATAAAGTAGTTTTGGTATAGTCTATACATGAAACCTTTCACTATTTATATCATATCCCCTGCATAAAGAAGGTGAATTTCAATATATAGTCGTATCTTTCAGAGAACCTACCATTCATTCTACTCAATTGAGTGCAGTCGCATCTTCAGTCCCATCAGGCAGTGGAATAAATTAGAGCAAAAAAAGGCTACACGATAAAGATCTTTTCCAGAAGTGGTGAACAGATTGAGGCATTGATATCGCACTTAAGAGCTCTCTTAGCATCTTTGAGGGCACGAAATAGAGTTCAACTGAGTCCTCCTGCTCCACCGACTAGGCCGTATTTTGATGAAATGTGCCTCATCACCTTATAAATACTGTCCCGGTGCGTCATAAATCTCCAGGTACGACAGCAATACATTATCGAGCATTCCACTGTGCTGGAAAGACTGGCAGAAGGGAAATATACCTAAAATAAACAGTTCACACAAGCATATGTGAAGATTAATCAAAATTACACAGTGCCAACACTCAAACAAAATCTAACAATAAAAGAATGTAGCCATAGAAATGACTACACATTGTTATTGACCACTAATGTGTAGCATTTGTAATCTACTTTTCTTACAGACCAATACACTCACCTTGTGCTCTTTACTAAAAATAACAAGCACTATACAAACATGGGAGACGAGGATACTTTTCCTGCCAACTACTCAACAATTCCGGTATCAGATCCTCAAAAGGTTCCTGCTGTCGCTGATTTCTTGCCTCATTCAACGCGTTAGCCAAAGCCAAAATACTTTGTCCCCCGACAGCTGCATTTTCATGATCGTCTTTGATATCTATATTGATCACGTGCAAAACACGAAGACAAGTTTCCGAGTGAAAGTAATTACGGGCCAAGAGATCCTCTACAACCGCATCAAAACATCTCTCTTCACACGTAAAGGCCACATCAAAATTTAGCCTATCTTCGTCTTTATCGAATTCCTTCACTCCAATGTATGGCCACCTTTCTGGAGCTTCTTTTATCTTTCTATTTCTATTCACCATGGCCAACACCCCATTGGCAGCATACAAATCGGGGTCTTGTTGAATCAGCTGCTGGTACATCTTTTCATACGGGGTACCAAATGTATAGACATTCGGTTTGTCTATAGATGGTCCCGGTAACCTGACAGCAGAACCTGTACCAAAAGACACCACGTTATACCCAGCGTCCTGCAGAACTTTGTGAGCTTCCATAGATCTATTTGTTAGGTATGATTTGAGAGTTTGAAAACTTGCCTATTCTGATTTGAAGCACATACTGTGCAAAAATTGAGCTTGTCCTGTGTCATGGTGATTTGGAGGAAGATGTATATATATATATATATATATATTTGCGACGAAGCGTTAAGCCGCTGCAAAAAGCATATGTAAGGATGTAAATGTAATGCAAAAATTTTGTCCCCCTCCTCCTGTTCTTGTAACCCCATCCAAACACCTTGGAGCATTGAATAGTTTCCAGAACTCAATATCACAACATTTCTCTTTGTTACTTCATTTTTTGTAGTCATCCTATGATCTAAGCCATGTGATTCCATTACGCAATCGTTTATACTTTCTCGACAGCTGCATGCTATGCACGCCAGCGATAGCCTACTCGATATTGTGAAGGATTTGACATTCACAGAGGAGCCTCAAAGTCCGTTGCACTCCCTTCAAAACAAGTGGCATGACGAGTGAGCACGGACGACGAAAGTACACCGGCAATGTCAATAATTTTTCACGACAACTATCGTCTTAATCAGTTCAGCTTCCAAGAATCCCCGAAGAAGTGAACGTTTTACTTGTCAGAGGAGTTGATTTTTGAGCTTCTGAAACCTCTAACGATTTTATGGTTTGTAATTCAAAGGAGTGCGATCATTGAAGCGTAGCGGAAATGATTGCACTACTTGACGGACTCCTTTTTTGATGACATTAGTCTGTGGATTGTCGAGGAGTGAGATCATTAAAGTGAAAGAGGATTCGCTCGCTCTATTTGAAATAGAACTTGGAAGTTGTATGGGTGAACCCTTTAGTGTTGACCGAGTTTCATGATCACATGCTCATGATCATTTGCTGTGACCTTCAGCCATACTCGGGAAAGAAATAGTTTTAGTTGATTCTATGCCCATACCCTTCGTCGCAACCAGACATCACCGTGTCAGCCATATTCAATAAAAATGTAAACCCCTTGATAAATCCTCGCATAGTCGACCTGAATCAACACACCTGCACATGATAATGTGGCAAAAAACCGGTCTTCCTTGTCTTCATGTTGCTGTGATTTCTAGGCTCCTCAAAAAGGATATTACGCTTTACGTAGACGATACTTGCACTATAGAAAGCTATCATAATTATTATCGAGCTGTGATATATCCGATAACTCCTGCTTCATTGTGGGAACCGTGGCAAATTGAAGATCTCAGATCACTCACGCCCAATGGGAAGGTGGGAATTGGTCGTCCAAAGAAAAGACGTATCTACACGGACATTGGGAGAAAGAAACGGACGTTCAGATGTCCAATCTTGGCAGCTGTCTCATAATTGTCTGACATGTAGAGAGCCTCTATAGGTATTCTAAATAAATTTATTGTGAGAACCAGAGCATCTGCACAGGCGACGCACCAAGGTGCATGGTCTGCGTATATATTTCATGCGACTTTACGCACGCGTGCGTTTTTTTGGTAGTTTGCAAACTTTTCCGCGAAAACTGTGGTAGATTGTTTTCTGAGGTCGCGATCTTGGTGAATACGTAACGAAATATCACTTTGAATGATTGCCTAATAACTTTTTCCCATTTATTGAGCCAGATAGAGTGATGGATCAATAACGACCCTAAGTAAAATATAACAAAATTTATTCAACTATCACAATGTGAAACTGCCATACGTATAAACCATCACCGTTGGGGGAAAGGAGTGAAATTACCAACGAAGAATCTGAAAGTTGCATTGGGCTTTCTCTGTTCGTCATTAGCAGAGATTTGGTTCCAGAATCCATCAAAAAGATCCATCATGCTGAGCGGAACCCACTCCACACGTCTATCTGGTGGCCACACAATATAAGGTTGTCCGCTCTGCAGATAGACTGCATGGCGAGTGTTACCACGCAGACCCTCTCTCACACGTCTTATATATTGCAGCTCCTGCTCGCGATCAAGCTCATCGGGGAGATGAATGTTATCGTCCGGGAGCTGAGCGTCAAAGTATCTGTAAACCTCCATCACCCAGACTTGCTCATCCTCGTCCCAACCAAGTAATACGCCAACACGAACCATCCCGGCAAGAGCTCGCATCCAGCGGTGTACTCTCCGTCGAGCCACAGGAAGTGTAAACCGCCTATAATTTGATTCCCACAAAAAGTAAGGGCGATCGGGGTCGTTCAGCCTTATACCAAGTCCATCTGGCTCAAAGGGTCCTCTTCCATGCGGTACTTGAATACTGGGATTTTGGCTCCCGAGGCCGACATAAAGACCAGGGTAGTTTATTTGACCCGTCTGCACGCCCAAAACAATAGCTTCATTAAGAATAGCACAAGCTCTCTCATGCGCATTTGATGAAGCACAGACAGCAATTCCAGGAGTGTCAGTGTACGCCTCATACGAAACACGCAATCCTTGTGTCAGCCTGTCATAATACTTGCACCGCTCCAACTCCTCTTCAAAAAGGCTGTACTGTTTATATGAGTAGTCGAGCACTTTGTAGCCATCCTGATTCCGTTTTGATTGGATTTCCCTGGCATTTATTCTTATGTCCTTCAGAATCTGCTTCGTTGAAGCAGAAAACAGATTCATCGGGTCCAAAGAAATAGTTTTAACAACAGAGCCATTACGGCATCTCGGCGATGACTTCACCTTTTTTACTTTTTTCCTCATTAGGATGCGATCCTCGTTTCTAGGGACAAGTCACAAAGGCGGTCAGATTATGTACGGATCGAGTGTGGGGTATAAAGGTGCATGCCATAGTAAAAATAGTTGCGACGAAGCTTAAGCTGAGAAAGCTTTTATGAACAAACCACTTGTGCAATGTCACAGATATATAGGCGTGAATATATATCTTTTCCCCTCCCCACTGTTTCCGCATACAATGCCCCCTACAATGTTGTCTTCCATATACAAGTCACGATACATTTCGGCGATTCTGAGTTCGCCGCTGGATTGTCCTTTGTGGCTCTGTCCTGCATTACTTTACGACCGAACTGGGGGGTTGATTATAGATCGTGTTCGGGTCGAACCCGAACGAACAGAAGCACACGTCGAATGAACCGGTTCCAAAGACTCGAACCGCCTGTTCTGGCGACCCTAACTTCTGGCTACTCATTTACCTCTATTGCATGGTGAGGTTTCCATCCTGCTGGTGAGGAGAAGGGTTAGTCAAGACTCACGCAACTCTTTGATCCCGTATTCCTTCATTTATTATGCAGCGACCTTACTGCTACTGCTTGAGGCCATGGTTTCCGAGTCTAATCCGGCGAGTGATTCTCCACTCCTCCCGCTACTCTATGCCATTCTGATCCTACTTTTCCCTGAACATTTTAGGTTTCGAGACCAATACGGTAGCTTTCGTAATTGCTCCGAGGCCCTGGCACAACCTTGATCCTCCTTTGTTTTTGAAATCGTACTTCAGCTGGCTATGGGCTCCTCTTGCAAAACAACAATACCATGAATGCAGGTCCATATGAAGATTTCATGGTTCAAAGGAGAAGAGTACTAAAAGCTCTCCAATTTTTTGAGTATCTAATCCTGATCGCACTTGATGGTTTTCATTTTTCACCCATGAGATTAGTCTATGATTTTCTTCGCTTCAATGATCGCACGACGTCCACTTTTAACCTTGACAAACCCTTCCATAGAACCTTTGAGCAAGGGTCCTTATCGCCACCCTGGTAGTAGTGCATCTCTTCGTTTCTTCCTATCCACTGAGCTATTCTACTGGACAGCAAATAGGCTTTGTCTTTATGACGTACGTGGGATCAATGAAGCTTTTTACTGATGACATTGGTCTGTGGTTTATAATCAAGCGTGATTTACAGCGGAGGAATGAGAAAAACGAGAATTTGATGAACTTAGCTCATTAGATGTTTTCTCTCTCTTGGTTTTTCATTTACTTCGCACACGTCGTACTTATCGTCGCAATCTCGTCTTGAAGAATACATCAGGCCGAAAGATTTAGCTAACAAATGAGTACTTGAGATTGATCCGTACACCGACCTTACTTTTCGTCGCATTCTGACGCACTGGTCAGCCATATTTAAATCAATAAGGTACATCGTGAAGCTGTGCGATTTCAGTGGTGAGTCATTTGAAGAATTCTCTCCATGAAGTGAAAGATTGATTGTTTTTTCTCTTTTTTATCTTTCCTTTTTTATCTATAGAATGATTTTGAAAAGAAAAAAAAAAAAAAAAAAAGAGAATCAGTCAAATGACCTTGAGAAAAGGATAGAGTTAGTGTATACCCAGCACTGCTGTTGATAAGCAAATACAAAAGAACCAATGTTTCAACTGTAAAGCCCAAGAAGCTAGAACACCATCTTCTTCTATCGGGCAGAAAATTTGAAAGATTTATTGCAAGAATGGAAGAAATGGCCACAGCAGAGCAGAACTAATATTGCATCCTATTGATTCCAGGCTTTTAAGTGTCACGCCTAAACATGCAACATACCCCTCTAGTTCTAGACATTGCTGATATGTGTCTGGCTCAAGGATTTGATATTAGCGTATCAGGTAAGTTGTTGATAACTATTTTTGGTTCTACCCTTTAACAGCATCTCTGACCATTTAGTATTCCTATGATTTACGTAAAGAGATGACGAGAGAGACTCGATTCCAAAAAAGTCATTCAGGATCCCACCGTCCTTTGCTAGAGTTTATTCAAGCGCCATAATTTTGTCTAACCTATTCTAGATTTTCATTGAAACTTCTCCTGGATCCGCGTTTCGTTCGCGTCTAGGTCTAGCATGATGACTATAGCTCGGAAGGAGATATAACTATCAGTACCACTTCAATAAAACAGAAGGCATAAATATATATGTCAGTTGACGTTGAATACTAAATTAAGGATTCTTCCCTACAGCACTCTTTCTCCACCTTCTCAAGTTGGCCATGTTGAGCTCTGAAACATAGAGACACTCGATTTATTAGAGTTCTCTATTAGTGGTCTTTCCAGACAATCGCAAAAGTCCAAACCGATAGGCTCAAGTAAGATTCTCAAATTTGGGTTTAGCTTCGAGTTAAAAGGGCGGTAGGATGATTTGGACTTACCAATTGGTCAATACAGTGGATTGAGCTTCATGTGCGCTAGATTAGCGTTTCAAGTAGAAGAAAAATCGTCAAGTCTGGTCTAACCAACATAGTGGAGAAAAAGAAAAAAATCACGGGCTTTCTGAGACTGACATGTGTCGTTACCCAACAGCATAAAACCTTGAAGGATACCGACACTTCTGAAAAAAGTAAGGAAAATCTTGTTAGAGACTGTGAAGCTTGATATGATATTCACCAATCTCACCGTCTGACAGAACCTTGCAAAACCTATCCTAACCACAAAAAAGACTTTCAAAGCTCATTATCCTGATGAAAGAGCTATCACCACACCGGATGTTATGACCGTAAATGCCATGAAGCAGGCAAACAAAAAATCGATCATCTCTTCCGCTTCAAATAAAGGGGTCACTTCCCAAAATATGCATTCCCAAAACTATCGCTCACCCATCATCACACAGTAATCCTCATTTAATCCAACTTTCAGTCATCTCCGCTACTCTTGAGATCATCTCTTCCGCTTC
The DNA here is from genome assembly GCA_030570875.1 of Citeromyces matritensis. Lineage (NCBI taxonomy): Eukaryota > Fungi > Ascomycota > Pichiomycetes > Pichiales > Pichiaceae > Citeromyces > Citeromyces matritensis. Next base: position 69,223 of record JAJLWQ010000012.1, read on the forward strand.
GCTTCAGAGATAATCCATCATCACACTCCTCACAGCAGTTCTCCTCCTTTACCAGAAACGAATTGAAATGCGGCAAAACAACCAACGAGTCATCCTTACTGCGAGTAGTCAAAGCCCGTGCACACGGTCTCTGCACATCCTGGTACCCGCTTACATCATTCTCCGATATCATCACCGGCTGGGACTCCTTTCTGTGATGCTCTATGAGAGAGACATCGCTTGAGCTTTCAACAACCTGAGAAAGATTGCCCAAGTCTACAAACTCGTCCTCGTCTGAAAACACAGTTGCAGAGAGATTAGGAATTGAGGTTGTCTGGGCCTTTTCGCTTATGCTGATCACTTTATTTGTATGCGACGAACTGGTCATTGCACTTTTCCATTCCTCGTAGTCCTGTGCATCCCTTATGAGGAACCCGATAAGCATGGAAGGATCAATGTGAGACAAATGGAGCTTTTGAATTCTCGTAGTGTGCACCGACTGAATAGGAGAACACGGAAGAGAGACATAAGAAGTGTTCACGTTGTTAGGTTCTTGTTGAACCGCAAGATTCTTCTGAGGGAAATGTGGATCGAGGTAAAAGAGGAATTCACCTTGGTACCCAAAGAAATAGTGTGAAGATACGGGCCTGCCTCCAGCTATCCCCACGCTATTTCTCATGTTTAAGCATTGTTTCAAACTATCCCAATAAGCCGAATTGACAGATTCAACTCCTAATCTGACACCTGCGAGAATGAGCGTAGGATGAAACTCGTCTGCCTGAGCCACTTTCATAAATTCGTCTTCGTAAAAATTCCCACTATCTTGCACTCGAAAAACTCGTAAGGAGGAGGACTCTAGGTCATTACACAATAGTTCTATGGAACGAGCAGCATCGTTAGGACCAAACCACTCTCCGGGCTTTTTCGAGCCTTGTTTCACAAAATTGTGTATGGAAAAGGGAGCATTAGGCGAGTCTGAAAACGATTCAATAATTTCGTCGTGTTTCAAAGTTTGCCAATCTTGCTTTTGCCTATCGTAATCACGAAATCGCCAGTCTCTGCCTATTCTAAGATCTAACAACGCATTGGCCAAAACGCATTGGCTGGTTCGAATCATGCAGCCCCATCCTATATCGGATGTAAAGCCGTTAGCAGAGTTTCTCAAGTCTACAGCTCCTCTAAATAACGCTCCAATACTAACAGGCGATGGTCCGTCGGGGTCCCTCTGTATGGGATCGAACCCCGTTCTGTATGTGAGCCAGATTCTCGTTTCAACGTCCTCGATAAATCTAGTAGGGAAACCTATAGCGTCGTTCTCCCGTCCCTGGAAGAAGTTTTTCAAGTCTGAAGCAAACGATTGAGAGCTTTCAGGAATACGTTCGTTTTCTGTGGGTAGATAAGATCTTCCCAAAACAACCATCGCATTGTGGAAATCATCATGAAGAAGGTCATTTTCCCATAGTTTTTGGAAAATGCGATTGAGCGATCCGGCGCTCGTCATTTGCGTTATCGGAGGTGTGGGGATGCAATGATTATCTCTGAATCCGAAGCGGAAGAGATGATCAATCTTTGTTTGCATGCTTCGTGGCATCTACCGTCATAACATCCGAAGCCAAGCGGAAGATGATCGTTCTTTGTTTGCATGCTTCGTGGCATCTACCGTCATAACATTTGAAGCGAAGAAGAAGATGATAAATCCTTGTTTGCCTGATTCATAACATCTACATTGTACTCTTCTAAATATTACTCTGTACTTCCTCTGCGAACATGTGAATATTCCGTTTAAAACTTGTATCATTTGATTGTGAATACGACTGGTCTATAAATCAGTTTCAGTTGTTGAAAATATCTTTAGGTAGATGAGGAATCTCTCTCACTCCACGATTCCATTCACAGCTTTCGGTCGGGATGGCCTTTTGAGTACTGGGGTCCATACTACGGTGTACTTATTTGCTATTGGTCTCTTGCCAATATTTAGCTTTAGATGAAATCTACACTTAGAGCTGCATTCCCAAACAACTCGACGCTTCGAAAGCATCTTACAGAGAATGTGGTCTCCTCGTCTTACGGGATTTTCGCCCTCTTTGACTATTCCTTGAATCTTCAAGTTCACAGATTCTCTGTACTAAGCGTTCACAGAGTTCCCAAAGAGGTCGTGTGTCAACCAGGCTCAAAGCCGAGGCCCAGCTTGAACGAGTTGGCTTCGCTGAAGTCAAAATCAATTTACGCATCCGATTTGACAGAAGTTTCAGATCCTCATTTGGGGATCACAGCAACCTATATGAAAAGTGTGCGCGGAAAAACTTTCTCTATAAAAATTGACCAAAGACACAAAAGAGGAGGTCGTAGGCAAGCAAATGTCGCTATTTTCGACCATCATGAGTCTTGGAAGATTTGCAAAGTGTATTGTTTGATTGATCTGTGTCTGAAATACTAGACTGATGTTCTCAAATTATCAATTTCGGAGAATTCCTCTACTAAAAGGTGGATCAAAGACATAATAGACGGTCTGAGTGGGTACACGACCTCGGTCGAGCTTGGGCGAGCAGTTGGCTTCTCTGAAGTCAAAATGAATTTACGTATCCGATTTGACGAAAGTTTGAGATCCTGATCTGGTGATCAGAGCAACCTATATGGGATATGCGTGCGGAGAAATTTTCTCTACTAAAAGCTGCTCCAAAGAAGCAAAAAAAAGGTCGTGGGGACGCAAATGACGGTATTGTGGACCATTAAGACACTTGTAAGGGTGTCATAGTGTATTATTTCATAGATCGTTGTCTGCAATACTCATCACGCAATTTCAACTGCCCGATTTCGGAGAATTTCTCTACTAAAAAGTGGATCAAAGACATAATAGCCGTTTGAGTAGGTACACGACCTCGGGCGAGGCCAGCAGTTGGCTTCTCTGAAGTCAAAATCAATTTACGTAACCAATTTGACGAATGTTGTAGATCCCAATTTAGTGATCACAGCAACCTATATGAGATATGCGTGCGGACAACTTTTCTCTATCAAAAGTCGCTTTAAAGAAGGAGAAAAAGATCTCGGGGACGCAAATGACGGTATTTTGGGCCACCACGACATTAACGAGGTTGGCAAAGTGTATTATTCTATGGGTCGGAGTCTGAAATACTCAACTGGAGTTTCCAAATCCGCAATTTCCCAGATTTCCTCTACTAAGAGTTGCTCCAAAGACATAATAGGCGTTTGAGTGGGTACACGACCGTGTGTGAGCTTCGGCGAGCAGTTGGCTTGTCTGAAGTCAAAATTAATTTACGTATCCGATTTGATGAAAGTTTTAGATCCTGACTTGATGATCACAGCAACCTATATGAAAAGTGTGTGCAGTGAAATTTTCTCTATTAAAAGTTGATTCAAAGACACAAAAATAGGTCGTGGGCAAGCAAAAAATGACCCTATTTTGGACCACCAAGAGTCTTGAAAGGTGAGTAATGTAGGTCAATATATGGGCCTTTGTCTCAACTATGCAACACCCTCTTCAAACCGTGATGAGATGTTTATGTTCATGTTCCGCCAGAATGCTCATAATTGGTTGTGACAGGAAGTTGACTAGTGTAATATTGAGAGAAATTAAGACTAATCTATTCTGTGCATTCTAGTGATTACTTCACTGTATGTGTTCAATTGACAGATCTAATTATCTCAACGCTCACTCATTGCTCTTGGAGCATGTGAGAGTAAATGATGAGCGTGAGATTTGAACTTCGGGCTGAGTGTTGACAGCCGCGTCTCGGTGTGGGTATCGTTTTCTGGAATTACACCTTCTCGGTCAATGCATCTTGATAATCAATAACGAGGATGATCTATGGGATTCTCCTCCCAGGCAAAAAGTTTCGCGAGATCTTGATATTGATACTCCACTTTGTATGGACTCACGAGATGATTTAGTAGTGATCTGGAGGTGATTGGCCCAATCAAGGTGCCATTATAAACGGAAAAACTGAGTGGAGTGGTAAAACGCGCAATAAACATGTCACCAGAAAACTTTGACGAGTTGATCTATGTCTCATTCATCTCAACCTAGTTGAGACGTTTCGATCCATTCTCCTGACCTGTCAAGTACTAAATAAATCACTCTCACTTTGATCCTGAGAATGATAAGTAGATCCACCATTCAAATCAGAGCCTTATTCAAAACAAAAGCCCTTCATGCGGAAAGATTTCATCACTGAGATCAGACTGAAGAAAGTAGTAGAAGATCATGCAGAAGAATGAAATTCTTGCGATCAATAGACTGCTGGAGCATGATTCAGTCGGGACGTTTATCATGTTTCAATTGAGGAAGTAGAAAGGTCTCGGATTGCTCTCTTAGACGAGATTGACTGTGTTTGCAAAGCTCGATTGAAGTATAAACTTGTGAGGGTGTATGCAATATTTCCGGAACCATAGTGCTACGTGGTATAACAAATGCTAACTGCCAATCTGACTGAGTCAGGTTTTGATGAGGTGCATTTCATATTAGGTTCGGAAACATGCAACAACTTGTCACTTGAATTCTGTGCAATGGCTCGCATGAAATAAGTTTGCCCAAACTCTTATGTCAAGCTTTCAAATCACAGGAAACTTGCCTCCTGGATTTATTTATCCTCGCCTTTCCGATTTCTCTAGTTAAGCAGAGTGCAATTATCAGTGCTGTGCAGTCCAACAGATTAAAAACACTGTCTCACTTAAAACTTCATAACTGAAGACCGCCTTAGTCACTTTGATCAGAGCTATCACCTCGAGCGGTTTTCATTGTCTCTACTGAAGAGCAAGGTACGAGGTTGGTCGTTTAGTACCACCTGTCAATCATGCACCATCATGCACAGCCTGCATATGCATGGAACAACGCATGATTTTTCACACTGTTTTTTTTTTCTTTTTCTTTTTCTTTTTTTTTCTCTCTCTCTCTTCTGCTCAGTGAGCATGAAGACTGAAGAGCTCTCCAACTTCAAGCGTCGCATTCAATTGTTCGGAGGAAAGCTCGACTCTTGGCTTTGTCTCCAGACTGAGGACGAGAGCGAAAAGTCCACCAATCGAGACTTGGACCCTTTGCCTCGAGAAAGAAGAACTTGGAAGTCATGGCATTTGGCTTGTTTCTGGGCAAGTGATCTATTCAGCGCTTCAGCTTTGAGGACTGTCGTTTCATTCACAGTGTTAGGTCTCAGCTCGAGAATGGCACTTTTGGCCACAACTCTCGGCTACCTCATCATTGGTATAGTACTCGCTCTTAACGGAAGATTCGGTATCAAGTACCATGTTCCCTTTGCCGTTCAAGGAAGAGCTTCATACGGGTACTTTATGACGTATTTCATGGTTCTGCTCAGACTGATTGTAGGAGGACTGTGGTACGGTGCAAATACATACACTGGAGGAGAATGCGTGAGGAGTATGCTTTACGCTATTTTTCCATCTTTCCATCATGTGAAGAACCACCTGCCGGAAAGTGCAAATATCGATACGCAAATGATGGTGTCGTACCTGATTTACTTCATCATATCTCTTCCCTTCCATTACATTCCCTTAGAACGGGTGCAGCTGATGTTTGTCATTAAAACGGTCCTTCTTCCACTAGCGCTGTTTGCCATAATGGGATGGGGGATAGCTGCATCCACAGATAAGCACCAGCTGTGGTACGACGACAACAAGATTTCAGGGCCGCAGTTTTCCTGGGTCTTTGTGGGTTCTCTCACATCTTCCCTTGCAACCTTTACGACACTCGCAGTCAACGTTAACGATTTTACAAGATACTCCGACGACAGAATGGCTCCGTATCTGCAGATTATTGTTTTGCCGGTTTTCATCTTCTTCATCTCTGCCATTGGTGTTATCATGGGAAAAGCATCGGAGCAGCTTTGGGGTGAAGCCATGTGGGACCCTTTATTGGTTCTCGATAAATGGACATCTCCAGGCGGAAGAGCTGCGTCCTTCTTTCTTGCACTTGTATTTTTGTTTGGTCAAATTTGCGTAAACTTGTCATCCAATTGCATTTCCGCCGCTAACGATTTGAATGCTATGCTTCCACGATACATCAATATCCGTCGTGGGCAGTTTATCGTAGCATTCATTTTTGCCTGGGCCGCAACTCCATGGAACATCCTCAACGGTGCTTCCAGCTTTATCAATTTCCTCAGTGGGTACGGCATTTTCCTCGGTCCCATGGTTGCGATCCAGATCTTTGACGCATACTTTGTTCACCATTTCAAATACGACATAAACCAGTTTTACGATAAGGATGGCATTTACAGGTACAACAAATGGGGGATTAATTGGAGAGCACTAATTGCATTTATCGTGGGATTCGCTCCACAGCTTCCTGGGTTTGCCAAAAGCATCAACGCAAATACACCGGGCATTCCAGAGGGAATGCTCCATCTTTACAGTTTGGGATTTTTCTACAACTTTCCCGCAACAGGATTTGTGTATGTGGTTTTGTCAAAACTGTTTCCGCCAAGAGAGTCCATCATCGAGGAGGCGGTCTACTTTGAGGATGAGTCGGAGAAGGATGTTTCGTTTGAGAGTGTAGATAGCAAGAAGTAGAATGCATTATGAGAGAGGAAACAACAAGCGAAGCGAGTTGTGAGTTGTAAAGTGTTGGTATCCGGGCTTATCTGTTTCATCTTTGACTGAAAGAGATAACTGCGACGAAGCGTAAGCTAGCCAAAAGCATATGTAAGGATGTATTTGTAGCGCAAAATTTGTCCCCCCTGATTGTGTCCCTCATCCAAACACCTTGGCGCCATGAATAGTTTCCAGATCTCAATCTCACAACAATTCTCTTTGTTACTTCATTCTTTGTAGTCATCCTATGATCTACGCCATATCACACTATCACGCAATCATTTATACTTTCTCGACAGCTGCATGCTATACACGCCAACGATAGCCTACTCGATAATGTACAGGGTGTAACCACTACTTTGGTGACCCTTCATTCTTGCGAAAAAAAAAAAATCCTTTAAATCGACAGACCATACTAAACTCCGTAACTACTTTTGCCTGTCCCTTTTCTATTCTAATATTTTTTTTCTCAAGGCATCTTATGCTTGTTCCACCTTCTTCAAGTACTGCTCCTACAGCTGACCCTTCTGAGTGATCGGAGACGTCAACTTGCTCATGAGAGAATGAGAAGACTGCGTCACGTAAATTGTCTACTTCTCATAATCAGGCAACTGCTGCTTTTCACAATCCTCTCCTGCAAGCCGATCAAATATCCCAATATCTTCTTCGTCTTCCACCTTCAAATCTTCCACCTCTTCTCCTAATCAATGGTTAGCTCTGGAATCATTCTTCTCATTGTCTTTGGAAAACACTCGGCCCTCCCAACCGTGCAACGTTTGTAAAGAATTTCATCCCGATATGGTTGTTTCAGATCTGGACGCTGTAGGAGGTGCACCTATGTAAAAAAAGAGAACAAATTCAGCCGTGACAACAATGCTGATCCTGGCGAATTGACAGATGAGTCTAGAATTCCCGAAGAAGTTGACGTTCTGTCAGAAAAGCTGATTTTCGAACTCCTGAGACCTACAAAAATTTTACAGTAAATAAATAAGAGGAGTGCGATCATTGAAACGTAGCGGAACTGATTACACGAAGAGGTAACTTTTCTTTTGTCATGGTCTGTGTCGACGGATTCTGTTTTTACAGACGACATAATTCTGTGTATTGTCCAGGAGTGATTGCAGCTAAAGAGGCTTCGTTCGCGCTATTTGGAAATAGAACTTGGAAGGTGAATGGGTGAAGGCTTAAGTGTTTACTGAGTTTAATGGCTTCAGCCATGCTCGGGAGAAAAATATTATTGGTTAATGCTATACCCATACCCTTTGTCGCAACCGGACATCACTGTCTCTGCCATATTGTTTTATAGTAGGTGAGTTTAGTAGTTTCATGTGAGACTAACAAAACATTTGAAACTACGTACCATGTTGTCTCAACCCTGGAAACTTGATCGTAGTGCTCGCAGGGCAAGTACACGCATAACTAACAGAATAGCACTATCAGGCACTAATAACTTGGTGCGAGACTTATGTTGGGTACGCCATAATTATTACAAATGTGACCAAATTGCGTCAGGCGAGATCCACCGGCAGTCTGTCAAGCTCCGAGTCTCAAAGCATCAGTCTATAAGATGTATCAACATCGAGATTATGTGACTGAGAGAGAGACTCGCTATGGAAGTGGTTGAAAAGAAATTTCGAGATTATGTGAGAACTGTTCAGTGAACTCAGATATCTCAAGATTTTTAAGCCAAATCAAAGGCTTCTCCTATACCAACTCATGTGTGATCCTTTGACTTTTGCAATTTCAATGCCTGCGAAAGTGACTATTCACCACACATGACCCAGTGATAGGATGCATGTTCATTAGTTGCAACGGAATGACGATTAAATGAAATCACATCGCACTTTTATGAGACAACGACAGTACAATTCATCAAATGATTGTGCAGGTGGTGAGTGGGTAGTAGTTTGGTGTTATTAGATTGTTTCCTTGTGTTCTATGTCCGTTCATGAATCACTTTTTTCATTTCCCCCGATTGCCAGCATTAGGTGAACCTCGTTAGTTGGAACCCATCGATACACCCCGGGGTCTTGAAACCGTTTTGTGCAGGCAAACATTATAAGGGAGACTGGTTATATCTAAGTATCTGCTTTCTGTTGCGATGGTATTCAAACAAGGACTAGTGGTATGCTTCACCAATATCAAAACAGCTTTTCCTATCGTTTTCAACTTATTTCACCGTAAACCTCCTCATTCAAAGAGGTACAATCATCTGAGATATGTAACCTACCAATCCCTGCAAGTTCATACATAACTCACAAGTCGCACTTTAGTTTAAAGACGCAAAAAGTAGGTCTTGTGCCAACCAGGGTAGGAGCTGTACGCAGTTAGTTGGCTTCGCTGTGTTCAAAACTATCATTACATCTGCGATTTACAAACAGTAGAGCTTGACTTGGTGAGTACGGCATGATGATTAAAATCTGCGTGCAAAGAAATTATCTCTACTAACATTGGTTTAAAGACACAAAAATCCTCACACCATCCAGCCGACCTCCTTGGGCGAGTAGGTAGCATCTATTTAAAAGTGTAGAGCTCGATTTGTTAAGTACGGCATAATGACTAAAATGCCCGTACGGAGAAATCCCAAACCTTGACCCAGCGATCAAAACGTTGTGTGCCAGCAGGTGGGTTGTAACCCTAAGGGTGTTTGGATGTAAAGTTCACCATGGGCAAGAGACACAAGAACAAGGATTTCAAGAAGAAAAAGCAGCCGTTTATTGGCCGGAAAAAGCCGAGCAGAAAGGGTCGAGGGATAGATGCTTCGAATAGCTTTCCAGAGCTGATGGATCTGGAGTCCAACGTTTATTTGCCAGAGGTTGGTGGAGAGCAGAGTATGAGAGTTGGTGGGAGAAGGCCCGGACGTCAAGTTGGAAGTGCTGATTTACCGTCTAGTGGTCCATTACGGAGAAGGCCTATTGAGTTTGTCAAATCAAAGAGGGGATTATATCCAGAGAAGAGTGAAAAGAGCGATGAGAGAGAGGAGAAAACTCCAAGTGGTGAGAATCTCGAAACTGACAGACTCAAAGACTTGGAAGAGTTGGAAAGTTTTGAACAGGTGAGTGAAAAGATGAAAGATGAAAAGGTGAATGAAAAGGTGAAAGAAACAAGTGCAGATGAGCCAACAACAGACTCCGAGTTGAGTCAAGAGGAGGATATGATTCAATCAGCAGATTCAATAGAATCAGCATTACAAAACGAAAACCACCTTCCAACCGATTCAGACGACATGTCGGACCAGTCAAACGAAATTTTCATAGGAGGAGTTCCTCTCAAGGTTAAATTTGACTCAGATGGATCTGCTACAACACGCCTTCCACAGCAGACTGTAGAGGGCATGTTTGACGAATCCGACACTTCCAACTCGGAGATACTACAAGACTATATAGACGCCATGAGAGATGAGTCTGATTGTAGCGACGACGAACAGATAGACTCTGGAGTTCCATCTTTGGACAACCTGTCCATCCGGGAACCCGAATACGGTACTTTGGCAGAGGACCACGCTTCTTTTGATATGGACAAAGTGCAGATTCTCAACATACGATCAAGCCACCTGTCGCACCAATACCTCACGAGATCTTTCCACTTTCTCGGTACAGACGAGGATGCTTGGTTGGACGAGGAGATGCTGTGTGATATGCTTTTGGAGAACGGAATGCTTGAAACTAGGATGGAACCATATTTGAGAATGGTGCATAGTATGTTCCCCTCGCCACCACCCACGCCCACCTACTCTGATATTGATATTAGCGAGAGCGAGGAGGACTTTGGAGAGGAGGACTTTGGAGAGAAGGGCTTTGGAGAAGAGTCAAGTGAGGACGACTTCGGAGAAGGAATCGAACAGCTGGTGGAATTTTCTCGCACTCAGCAGAGATCTATAGACATTCTTCCTTCAAGAGCTCTTAAAACCAAGGGCAAAGGATCGAAAAAGAAGTTGGATTTGGACGGTTACGATCTTGAACCGGACTTACTTCAAAACCTCCAGGATCAGTACCTCTCTGCAAGACTCTCCCATACGGAGCGGAAAAGACAGCGTAAGAATAAGCGACAGGGCGTTATCCGAGATGAGTCTTGTTCGAGCGACCTCCTGCTCAAGTACCCTGATACAATGCACATCCAGGACATCAAGTCTGAGTTTGACGAGCTTCTTTCTGATGGGAACAGAAATGCCATCGCGTTCCCTCCTATGGATCCACACGGCCTAAAGACCGTTTCGCGCATGGCGTTACTGTACAATATGAAGTCGAGAAAGTTGGGCAACGGCAACAAGTGTCACATTGTAGCTATCAAAGTGAAGAGAACCTACTCTGCTCTTCCGGACTTTAACGGAGTGAGCCGCGTTCTAAGACAAAGACCCGTTTTCAACAGGACGGATGTAAAAAAGTCAAAGGTGATTCGGTTTAAAACCGGAGCTCAGCTCAACGAGGGAGACGTTGTTGGATCCCATGCTCCTGAAATTGATGCCTCCAACGTTGGACGGAGGCTTCTAGAGAAGCTTGGCTGGTCCAAGGGCCAGGGGCTTGGTGTTGAGGGCAACAAGGGAATCAGTGAGCCCATTGTGGCGAAGATTAAAAAGACAAAAGCTGGTCTGCGTTGATGTATTGATATTTGCATCCTGTTTTATGACTGTGGGTGTGAGCTTTGAGTAGGTATGGTTAATGTATCCCAAGGTTTCGAATGGGCCATTTTGCATGTTATTAGAACCGGTTGCTTTTTATCAGTTTTTGAAAAATATAGACCGTTGTGTGGTGCTCGAACGGCACAAAGGGCTCAGAGGGCACAACAGGCACAGAAGGCACAGAAGGCACAAATGGCTCAAAAGGCACAGAGGGCACAAAGGGCACAAATACATCACATACATAAAGCACAAGAAAATAAAACTTATGCAGCAAGTGTTGACATAATATTCGATCAAATCGATTAGTCTGTTTTCGATGCAATCGATAAAAGATCCCCGCATATCTCGGCCAAACTTCACGAATGAATAGAACTGGAACATCATACAAGTTATGCACAACTCTACTAGCTGTTTTCATAGACTCAAAGGGGAGAAAACTCGCCCTCGATATAGAACGAAAACACCATAGGAATCAACTGAAAAGTTTAGTCACTTCACATACCTTCGATCTTGTCCTTGCCATTAAAAGCAACACTCTTCCTTAATGCTTCAACAATCTTGTCTCCATTGCCCTGTAAGGGTGTTCAGGATGGCTTGGGTACTGACCACCTGCGACATCGATTGAGTCTTTTCCTCACCATTCTCGAGTGAGTTTCAATCAAGCAACAAGGACTTGTTACATCTTCAAAGTTTAAGAATAGGTCAAGGTCATTTCGACCTCAATACCTCTAATCATTCGCTTTACCTCATAAACCTGATACGGGCTTCTGCTATCCTGAGGGAAATTTCGGCAGGAACCAGCTACTGGATGGTTCGATTAGTCTTTCGCCCCTATAGTCAAATTCGTCGATCGATTTGCTCGTCAGAACCGCTACGAGTCTCCACCAGAGTTTCCTCTGGCTTCACCCTATTCAGGCATACTTCACCATCTTTCGGCTCCTAACAGCTATGCTCTTACTCAAATCCATCCAAAGACATCAGGATCGGTCGATGATGCACCTCTAAAGAGGTTCTCACCTACGTTCACTTTCATTACGCGTTACGGGTTTTACACCCAAACACTCGCATAGACGTTAGACTCCTTGGTCCGTGTTTCAAGACGGGTGGCTTTAGATCATTACGCCAACAACAACCAGTCAATAGACGCGGTCCTCCTTTCAAGCCGGTAGTATCAGTGACAGGCTATAACACTCCACCGAAGCAGAGCTACGTTTTTCCACCATTATCCTACCGCCTAAACCGATGCTGGCTCAGTAAAAAGCTAGATCACCACCCACAAGGAGCAATGATAGCTAAATACCAAGTCTGATCTAAAGCGCTTCCCTTTCAACAATTCCACGTACTGATTCACTCCCTTTTCAAGATGCTTTTCATCTTTCCATCACTGTACTTCACCTAGTGCTGCTTTCCCAAACAACTCGAATCTTCTTTGGTTACGTTGCTAGGGCTTTGTGAGAACTCTCAGTCTTTTTCATACTGCGACATGCTACTTAATTTCTCACTTTTTTGGGACGACTTTGAAACTTTGAGCGCAAACTCGTTTTGCAAGAGTTTTTTCTCTCGCCTGCTCTCTAAAGCTTCCGCAATGGAGTAAGTACTCGAACATACAACGTAACAAACAGCGCCATAACCCCAACGAGTGACTCGTAAGAATCATGCGGGAAGGTTGTATCTTGAAGACAGTATAACAATAGCAGTCAACATTCTAGAAGCGGTGCTATGAAATTCGTCAATTACTTAGGCACAATGCCCTTGCATATGCGGATGCATACGCATGCAGTAGACTGCATACATACTTTTATCATTTGTGCGAAATGTTTTCAAATCACCAGTCGCTCCATGGCATGTCAAGTCGAATTATTAGTGCGTGTGTTCTTAGCCATCCAATTGAATATCAGCTGTAGGATCAAATCATTGCCCTTGCGCTAGGTAAAGTGTTACACTCAATTTCCAACCAAATTGGCGTGTTTGTTTGTATCATACAGTATACGAAACGAGAAGTCCATAGTAGGACAATTTTTTTTCTCACTTTTCGAATCTGGTATCCGGAGGCTTCACTCTAGGCTCGTCCTGAAAACCTCGTGCCCGCAGATTATTAGAATTTAACGATCGTTTGACCCGTGTCCCTCTCTTTAAAGTTCGACCTATCTCCATGAAATACCTTCTCTCTGTGAACACTCAATCTCATTTTGCTTTGGCTATTTTGTTTCGGGCTATCTTGAGAACCCAAGCACTTGTTTTGACCTTTTGAAAGCCCAAATTAATCAGACACAAACGAAAAGCGCAGATCTATTCCTCGCCCCCCTTTATGTCTCATCTTTGTCAGACTCTAGACGAATGCTGGGCCCAGACAGCTCCATCATGATGCTCTAATTGATAATTAAAGATGAAATAACCATATCACCTGCAATCAAACATTTCAAATAACAAGCTACCTTTTTGACTTTCCGGTAGTTTTCAAGGCTGCATGACCTGATGCGTTTATGTGAGAGAACAATTTGTTTCTGGAGGGAAAAGTCTCATTGCAAACCCCGCAGAAAATGCCTGTTGGTTTCTGTTTCTTTTGTTTCTTTCCCTTTTTTTTCTTTTGTGAGGGTACACTATCCGAATCATTCAAAGTGAGGTTGGATAGTTGTTGGATCTGCTCTGCATCCTGATCCAAATCGTCCATATCGTTGAAATCATCCCCATCGTTGAAATCATCCACTTGATCCACTTCTTCATCTCTTAGTTTGTCCAAACTCCCAATTAGATCATCCACCTCATCCACATCATCCAATGCATCTCTTTCATTCAAATCACTCATGTCTGCCAAGTCACCGTCCAAACCGTCCAAATCATCTAGTTCATCCACTTCCAACTCATCCAAATCTTCCAACTCATCCAAATCCAGCTCATCCAATTCATTTGCACTCAGTTCATCCAGGTCCTCTTCCTTCAAATCACTTCCCTCCGAGGCGGTCTCAAATCCATCATTCTCAAACTCATCTACAAACCGCTCCTCATCAATGCCTAGTTTGATCCCCTCCCTCCGCATCTCCCACTGCAACCGCTTAACCAACTTCTTGTGCTTGTTGGTCTTTTCGTGATTCTCAAAATGGTTCTTACTCCTAAAATCCTTATTGCACACAAAACACTCATACAGCTCCTCCTCTTCATCTTCTTCGGAACTCTCTTGATGCAACTTTGCGAGAGCCTCTTCAATATCAGCCAGATCGTCCGTATCCACTTTTTGCCAGTCCTGCAATTCGAATTTCTGCCTTTGGGCTTTATTGGCTTCTCTATCCCGCTGCTGCTGAAGTTTCAATTCCGCCTGCTGCTTTCTACGTTTCTCCTGCTCGTACTGCTTGGCCCCCTCTTTGACTCTTGCATCTCTCTTCTTGATAAACCCAACAAGAGAACGCACCGCTTCGTTATACGCTTTGCGTGCGGCGTCTCTACTCTTCTTATTCTGCTTCTCCATCAAACGTCGCGTACGACGATCAGGAGCGGTAGAGTACCGGTACTCGTCAAACCACGAAAAAGTCTTGACCGACTGGAAGGCGGACCAGTGTGAGTAGAAGATTCTCACTTCCGATCCATAATCGGACTTTTCATTGCCGAATCGCGGATACAAAAGATTTTCTACCGATGACGCTCCAGCCTGCGGAGTGTTGTCCATGTATCGTTGAAACCCTTCCAAATGTTGCGACTGGCCGGCACTCACTTCCTCAGACGATAGTTTGGCAAAGATATCGTTCACTGTACGGAAAAAGGCGGTATCGTAGAGTTCAACGTTAAAGAAACCCAAAATCTCTTCTACAGAAGTTCCAGCATACACAGGAACGGTATCGGACTGGGCGTATGAGATGTCTTCATCCTCCATAAGAATCTGGTGTTTGTGGGAATCGTACCAAGCTCGTTCCTGAGGATCAGAGAGCACCTCGTATGCCCCCCTGATTAGATTGAAAGTTTTCGTGGCCTCTTCAATACGATCTGGGTTTTTGTCAGGATGCCACTCGAGCGCCTTTCTGCGAAAAGCCTTTTTCAAAATGGCATCACTCGCAGAGGACTCTACTTCAAGCAGTTCGTAGTAGTCTGTTTTCATGGATGGTTTTTCTTTGGAAAAAATTCATGCAGCGACAACAATTAGCAGAAATGAGCAAAAAACAATGGTGTACGGTGGTGCAAGGCTTTTGACGTTTGACGTCTGGTAACTCCATTGTCATGTTCTTACCATGCCTGGAGGTGCTTTAAAGGTTATTAGCAATACCAATCAATGCAATCATTGGAATCAGCTTGAATGCAGTAATGTGATGTCACTTTTGGAGTCAACAATCATCAACGGAAGATGTTTTTTTTTTTTTTTTTTCACTAAAAGCATAGCTGTTTCCATCATGCTCTATTCCTAGTGAGCTTACATTTTGATGAGGTGATTCTAATATGAGAATTTTCCAACTACCTTTGATCCATTGTGAGATGCACCTTCAACGTATCCCGCAGTAGACAGTTTAATGCAAAGGTGGATAACCTGTGAGGGGAAGCCTACTGTATGATTTCTGCGACCTAGGCATATATGCCTAGATGCAGTCTATTCAGTGCCCACTAGCAGGATATAAGTTTCTTGTCGATAGAAAGAAACAGTGGTGGCCCTGTGGTGAAAACAAACCACTTTACGTGGGAACTGACAGTCATACAGATAACCTAAAAGGTTGAATCTCTTTGGCCAAATCACTCCACCTTATGTAGCAACCAGGATTAACGGTATCTTCGTGTGTAACTGGCTCTTCATTAAATGACCAATCTGAAGAGTTCAGGTGGTTAGCTGGTTTTCTCAACCGGCAGTACCCAAAAGCTGATTTATGACATTTATGTCCTTTCACATTCACATATGTCCAGTGCACTCCATAATGATTTCTATTCGAGGTGTGAGATCATCTGATGGCCCTTCTCATCAAACTCTATGATTAGCCTGAGTTTAATATAGTAGTCGAAACATTCAAGCCAACCAAATTCTTTCCGTATTCTTTTTACAGCACCCAGTCACGATGAGTACTGCACGAGACGCTTCTGAACTGACTCCAATTTGCGGGAGATAGTTATCCAAGTCACTCGTAATAGCGAGAACGTTAAAATCTCCTGATAAGCAGTCTGCCCAGGTGTTATAAACATCCGTCATAATAGGGTACGACCTAAGGTCGAAGCCTTTGGCTTAAACAGTTCTAAAAGTGACACCTCTGACCAAAAAGGTTCCGATTTTGCAACTTCTCAGAAGATGATCTGCTGCAGTCAAAATGTTCCTAATGAACCACAATTGTTTTAAACCTTTGTGAAGCACCTCGAAATTCAAAATGCAATGTCTGTCGTATTCCTTTTATTGACCACCTCTTTTGGTTTCTTCTGCTGAGTGTCACACTGGAAATGTCTCGGTAGAGTCAGGGTTGTCATGAAACCGTTGACTAATACTTTACCAGTTACTCAACCTAGCCCAAAGGTGTAGGTTGACCATTATGACAAAATTTGCGCTGCGTTGTAGCGGAAAGAAGAGCATAAACTCAAGACTCGGCTGCTTGAAACATTTTGCAATGAGCCCTAGAGTGGATGTATATTTTACTCATATAGTATGGCTGACACGGTAATTTTCGGTTGCGACAAAAGGTATGGGCATAACATCACCAATAATACTTCTTGCATATGTAGATGGAATACCTGTACGTTAGCGCCTCGACTTTTATGTGGAACTTGATGAACCTTCCACGATCGACCCTTCTTTCTTTCTTAGCTTGTTTTTGGTTGGAGCAATTCTTAAAAGGTCAAAAGGGACTGAACATAAGTCTTTCAGACTTCGGACCCTTGACAATTCAACGAAGAACAATTTAGAAGTAATTTTAAGATTTTCAATATCAACAGTGGCTTTCTCAATTGCGATTTATGGATTGTCGCGGCCCAAGCGAGTTTCAAAGGAGTTTGCAGTTTAAAGTGTATGGCTGAAGCCATAACAGGAACCAGGTAGGGCTGATCAACAAAGGGCGAACCGCAGTAATCATGAAACTCCAAAGCATTCACCCCGTCAACACCTAAGATCTGTCTCTAAATAGGGCGAATGATGATGCCTCGTACGATGATGGAACTCCTCTAAAATCCACAGACCAATGTCATCTGGTCCTTACCAATCGCTTGACATGTCTAAGTGTTGTTTGTGTGAGTGTATTACTTATCATTGGTTCGAGGGAATTTGAGGTTCTTGTAGGAGTGGATTCATGGTTGAAATTCTTTGATTCCAAGGTTCCTAAGACATCCTTACACATCTTTTTGCTGCGTTTCTCAGCTTACGCTTTGTCGCAACTATAGCGTATGAGCTATTCCAGACGTTTGCTCTTATAAAATCGCCAATTATAGACAAGGCGGAATCGTCACTCACCTATAAGTAGTATAAATGATTCCGCACATTGATACGATAGATAGAACTCGTTCTATCTACTACTATTTTGCCTCGCATATCTGAAGCTGGTGTTTTCGAAATCGGTAAAACCTTGAAACCATCAATGACAACTTGCTCTTTGATTTCTGCGGTTGGCTCATCAGACTCCTCGTTTCTCTTCTTCTTTCTAAACAAACATCACAACAGCCAGCACCATCATGGCCGCGTACGACGCAATACAGCCAATCACTTCTGACTGATACTTGGAGCTTGAAAAAGATGTTGGATCCAATAATGTTATCTGAAGCGTAGAGAGTCAACCATTCACTTGTAACCACGGTCCTCTTAGTTTGACCAGCGATGTTTGCATTGATTGTAATCCACACAGGCGCTACAATAGTGTACATCATCCAGACAGCCCTCAAAAGATGTTGTTTGGCGGACAAAGGCAATGTATGGATCAGGATCAACCCGATAAGGCCAGGACGTGATGAAAAGCAGAATGAGTTGGGTGTGGGTGACAAATAATGCAATAAGCTCAGCACTGAAACCAAAGCCAGCTCGATTGTACCGGTTGGAATCTGCAGAGGAATGGCATTGAGACCAGAGTAACCAAAACCTCTTTGAAAGTCGCCCGCTGATGATTCCGCGTGTCATTCCACAAAGACAGATCATGAGGCCCTTGACAACTGTCAGCTTGAGTTTTCCTAAACTTAGAGTCCTTGAAGCCCATCGAGCTGTCGGAAACAATTATCTTTGAAGCGAAGCGAAAGAGATGATCTTGAGGTTAATTTGTAGCCGACTACCTATTTTCTGAACATTTTAAAGTTCAAAAAATCCTCTTCAGGCGCTATGATATGAGAATACTCGCTTTTGCTGAAAAGTTCAAGTCTTGGGTTTATGATCGAGTCAAGCAGAAAGAGGCTAGAGGTGGAACTTGCATCATGAACCAATTTTTTTTCTTGAGGACTGGTTCAACTTTCTGAGGCTGTGGAAGGCTGATCTAGTGTAAAATTCTCAGAATGAATCTCGTACGAAACAATGGGCACCGAGATCATAAGAGCTTTATTTCAAATTCGCATCAGCTGACTCGAACACAAATTTCTGAAATGACCCTGCATGCAGCTTGTCTTCCTGCATGAAGGGTGGACCAAAGCGGAATGCATATGCGAGGATTCTATTTCTCTTGGTCATTCATCTCTGAATCACGCTTGAGAGTCTTTTCTTTTATATCGTCGGGACACATGATTATCTGTAGAGCAACAAATGCGTGGTGCATTGTATCATTCCCTCATCATCAACTATGCACCACCTTGCCAGACTGTTGCATGGCCCATCAGTTGCCAATTCAGCAGACTGGTAGCTCTACTGGTGAATTACCCGATGAAAGAAGCCTTCTATCAGCAATCAACAGCACCAAAGCTTTCACGCTTAACTTTCAAATCCCATTTCCGAATAGCGCGAACAAGCCTTTTTAACTCAATCACTCCTCGTCATACCACAGACTTCACCTGTAAAGAACAGAATCCTCTCGTCGTGCAATCATCTCCGCTACGCTTCAATGATCTCACTCCTCGCTTTATCCCTCGGACATCACCACAATTCACGTAAGATCCTAAATTCACACCCCGGGTATCACCGAAGAATAGAATGAATTTTTTTTTTTCATCGGGCAGCTGCATGCATGCATGTGCAGCCAAAAAGCTTGGAAAAAGCTTAGCCAAGATTCATCTCTTCAGAGTAGGCAGAAAGAATCACAAGAAAAATCATCACTCCCATGCCCCCCAGCACCACTCCCTACTTTCTAACCACACAACCATCTCCTCGGCTAGAGGAACCTTCGGCACCGGAAAAGCCCGAGCATAGATTATGCACGGTGCATGCACCGATCATGCACGGCAACCCTATTTATACTCCTTGGTCCCCCCGGTTTCCATCAACAATGAACTCCTTTCAGTCTGGCGCTAGAAAAGTGTTCCAGAAATGGACAACCAAAGACGGTCTCGTTGGCGACTACGACTACGCACACCTGTTCACTCCCACGATACCCTTCCTCACAAAGGAGAAGCGGACGCAGCCATTCTTTGGGCTCAACAGCGATATGCCGCTTGCGTTAGGGTTCCTTCTCGGTCTCCAACACGCCCTTTCCATGTTGGCAGGAGTGGTGACTCCGCCGCTTATCGTCGCCAGTGTGGCTAGTCTGGACGAACAGCTGTCGCAGTACCTCGTTTCCGTCTCGCTCATCATCTCCGGTACCCTTTCGCTTATCCAGATCACCCGGTTCCACATCTACAAGACGCCCTACTACATTGGAACAGGGCTGGTTTCAGTGGTGGGAACGTCGTTTGCAACAATCACCATCGTATCCAATGCCATACCGATGATGTACGCCAACGGAGAGTGTCCTATTGACGCTGCGGGTAACCATCTTCCTTGTCCCGATGGGTACGGAGCCATCTTGGGAACAGCGGCTGTGTGTTCGCTTTTGGAAATGGCGCTATCGTTTCTTCCTCCAAAAGTCTTACAAAAAATGTTCCCTCCCATCGTAACCGGCCCTGTCGTTCTGCTTATCGGAGTGAGTCTGATTCAGTCTGGTTTCGAAGACTGGGTAGGAGGTTCCGGATGCGTCGGCATGGATGCTTGCCCTTCCTCTACCGCACCGCACCCTCTTCCATGGGGATCAGCAGAGTTTGTCGGTTTGGGGTTCCTCGTCTACGTAACCATCATCCTGTGCGAGAAATGGGGGTCTCCCATCATGAAGTCGTGTGCGGTCATTGTAGGACTGCTTGTAGGATGTATTGTGGCGGCCGGATGTAACTACTTTGACCGTTCCGGAATCGATGCCGCTCCAGTAGCCACTTTTATGTGGGTACACACTTTCAAACTAACCATCTACGGCCCTGCAGTCCTCCCCATGCTCGCCCTATACATCGTGCTTATGATGGAGGCCATAGGAGACATCACCGCCACTTCTGACGTTTCCCGTGTGGAAGTGGAAGGACCGGTATACGAGTCCAGAGTGCAAGGCGGTGTTCTAGCAGACGGATTCAACGGTCTCATCTCTGCTCTCATGACAATGATCCCAATGTCCACTTTTGCGCAAAACAACGGTGTCATTTCAATCACCAAATGCGCCAATAGAATGGCTGGTTACTGGGCCTGTTTCTTCCTTATCGTCATGGGAGTCTTTGCCAAGTTTGCGGCCGCTTTGGTCTCCATCCCGAAACCTGTTCTCGGTGGAATGACCTCTTTCCTCTTTACAGCGGTGGCCGTTTCCGGTCTCAAGATTATCGCATCCACAGAGTTTACAAGAAGAGACAGATTCATCCTCACAGCCAGTGTTCTACCTGGTTTTGGAGCCACCCTCGTTCCTACATGGTTCAGTTATGTTTTCACCTACTCCGGTGACAACAATGCATTGAAAGGGTTCTTTGACGCTATCATTCTCGTCCTACAAACCGGTTTCGCAGTGACCGGCTTTGTTGGGTGCATTCTCAACCTGATGCTTCCGCAGGTCTCGGACTCTGATGCTGCGGAGGATGTCCTTGAGGAGCATGTCATGTCTGACTCTAATGAGGGACCCTCCTTCGGCAAGTCAATGGAGGACAGCAAGGATATCGAGATGGTGGATCAAAGAAATGTTTAATGGATCATCTCTGAAGCGAAGCGGAAGAGATGATCTCAATTTATTTCTTCTTTGAAGCGAAGCGGAAGAGAGTAAGGAAATGGTTGTGATAAGTCGTGTTGTTTCTTATGAGTATTCGTTATCTTGAGTTGATTAGATGGTGGATCAAAGAAACGTTTAATGTGTGTGTATGTAATTAATTGTCTCTGAAGCGAAGCGGAAGAGATAATTCAAGTTTATTTTTGATTTTCTTGGTCTCTGAAGTGAAGCGGAAAAGATAGTATCATCTTTACTTTGATTTCCTTGGTATCTCAATTCTTGAGTGTTGAGGGATATGGCATACAGTATGTGAAAGAGGTTCTTGTAAAGCTCACATTTAGAGTTTGAGAGTAACAGCAGAGGTGGTTGAATAAATAAGTAGACTAATGAGTCTCTCACAAAAACTTCACCTTTTGCCTGAAACGGATACTGATAATGACGATATAAGAAACCAGCCATGGCTACTTCATCGTATCTCGGTCACAATGGGGAGCTATTGCTATTGTTGTTGCTATTGTCGATGGATGTAGGTATTATCCTGTCAGGATTATTCCATATGCATAAAGATGCATGAACGACGCACCTGATGCGTCGGTGTAAGGTTGAGAACTAATCTCTGCAAGATGGGAGGCATTGCATCATCCTATTTCGTATATGAAGACAAAGTCATCAACCGAATAGGAGCTAACTCAAGTAGTCGTAAGTCGCACCACCATCAAACTCCAACAATCTCATATATAGAGAAATACCAGAGTTGTTTGATCATCAACAGAGGATGCTGCCTATATACAGCCAATAGTTGGCTGTCAATTTTCCTTTTCACGCAATATGTACAGTGCCCTGCCACACTGGCCAATCAGTGATGTCAATGTATCGTCCTATGCAAAAACGATTGAGGCAATGGTTATATTGGCCTGACAACTATTTAGCTAAGGAATAGGAACGAGCGTCAACCATAGGAGATTCAGGCTGTGAATGCAACACCACTCGTCATCGACCAATGGAGTGACTGTTGTTAAGGCCGTTTGACTCATCTCACATATGACATATTATGTGGTCCGCTGCATGAGTATGCATCCACATACGCAGTGGAACATAATGTGTGGTCTTACCGAAGTGTGACTATGCTCAGATCACTACTTCTAGAAGGTTACTACAGTCGTCATTTTCCTTCCTGGAAGTGGACAGGTTTTCCAAGTGAACTTCCCTCCTTATGTTTCGGAGTAACTAGCCGGGGTTATAATATAACGCTGTTTGTTACGTAGTATGTTTTGTTATGTTTAATACTTATTCTATGCTGACAGTATGCTTTAAGACAAACCGCTGCCTTGAAAATAGCTACAAAAAAAAAAGAAACAAAGTCTGGACATCAGTAAGTATCGCCACCTAGAGTGATCACTTCATGTCAACAGCAGGGAACATAGGCAGTGGATGCTGATTACTATTGTAGATGTTCAATGGTGTAAATTAATTTCTTGTTGGTGTATCTGTTTATCTGTACACCTGAAATTCAAGTCACTATCGGCATCTCAATCTGCAATTCATCGGATAATCTTCCGCCATGCGGAACATCTTATACCACCACCGTCTACATGCAGCCATTTCTCTCTTCTCCTGTTAATTGCGCGGTTAGAACCATTGAGAAACCAGTTGGGTCATTCGCCCCGGTACACCGATGTTATTCCTGGACCGACTTGGCGGGGTAAATGCGCATTATGCGGCGAATGCCGAGGGGCAGCCAATAGCTTACAGCTATCTGAATCGGATATCGGATGTCTCCGATCAGAACTCACCAAGAAAGATTTGGGTTACACTTTATGATACCGCAGGCCAATCCGGCCTTCCTGGAGAAGTGTACTCAATACTATTATACAGCTCCACGTATATGTTGTAAGCATATGCGGTCAATCCCATAGAGCGATGAAGAGATCATGATAAAACGGGTACTATGGGCACTAAGATATATTCGGACTCACTCAAAGTAATGAGAGATATAAAAGCTATTTATATAGTCTAGGGTGCATGAACGATATGCATCTTCATGCACTTAATGTCACGTGAGCTTTATATGGAACCTGAGTTCCAACACTATCCAGTCAGCTATTATACTGGACCAGGGTAAAATAGCTTTATGACGTACATGCTACAACTGTTAGTTTCTAATATTGCGCTTACGTGTTCTGTCCAGCACTTAAAGTGCTTCGTCGAGTTGTGAAGAAAAATGAAGAGGAAAAAACTGCCATACTAATGAAGGCTGACTACGCCTGATCTTTAAAGCTAACCAATGGCCCCAGATGGTCTCACTATAATGAGAATATAATTTTCGATGATTGTTTTAGTACCACCGGCAGAAAAATAATACCAAGGGGGGTGTGGGGCGGTTTCATCTCTTGTACCTTGCCGCATTGTCGTGTCTTTGAAGAGACAGTCGGAATGTCTGAATTTATGCTCAATATCAAGTACAGAATTGAAGGTTTGATTTTTTTCCTTATTGTCCGAGCGTATCTAAGCTATTGACCCCCGCATGCATTATGCATACTCGTGCATACTCACGCATACAATCGGTCAACCTTGTCATCTGATGCTTATTTTGTCGTGCTTTTGTTACGCAAACAACAATACAACCTTTCAGTGTACATCTTGATAGAAAGACTCGAATTATTAAACGTATTGTGTCAGTAATAGAGTAAGAATTGTTACTAACCAAGGATATAGCCAATTGGAAAGAGGCTTTTGAGTCCAAAGAACACAAGCTGTAGAGTGACAGAACTGAATTAGAAAGCAGCAAGACAGAAATACAGTTGTGAACTGATGAGAGAAAAGGTGAAATAATGACGTTAATCTCTGTAGTATTACTGTATTTTGAAAGAATAGCGTGCCTCATTGCATAGCATCTTAATGGCGGTTCCCATCAGTAAAAAGAGTCTTGACGAGGGTGGCTGGGAAGGTCCTTTGATAGATTGTAGGATATATGAATTTGTTACCAAGTTGGACTGAGTTGCCCTTTACTCATTAAAGAGATGTCTTAGTATGTAGTTTTGTGAAAAATTGAAGAAAAGCGAAAATTAAAAAAACACTATCTCATTAAAAATTAATAAAGTTATTTAAGATGCATTGGAAGCATCATCACTAGGAGCACCACCAAGTCTCACCAAGGCTTCGTGGATATGCACTAGAGTTTGCTTGATTTGATTTACATCTCTTTTGATTTGATCAACATCTGAACTGATGTTATCAACTTTGACTGTTACTCGGTTAAAATCGCGACTGAGGTGACCGTAATTGGCATCCAGGGAGTTTAGCTTATCATTGAAATTAATATAATCCCTTTTCAATCCATCAATGCTAAATCCATGTCCGACAATGATTTCGCGCTCTCCATCAATTTGAGTCTGAAGCTCACCAGCCTTGTTATCAAGAGAGGCTTGAATGTGACTGGTGTTGTTAGCCAGGGAGACTTCAAGTTCCTCTTTCAACTTTCTGTCGTTATATTCCCTCGCCTCGCATCTTTTGCTCTCATAGTAAAGCTCGTGATCCGAAAGAAGGCGGTTCATATCCTCGGAAGACAATTCTTTGCAGTTTTCGTGGTTGAGAGGAACTAGTGGTGGGCGGTACTTCATGTTGTTTGTGTAATGAATCTTGATCTGCACATATATATTACTTTGTGGGGTAGTTTTATGTCGACGAAAAAATTATACATCCGTACACCATCCAGTATCGCGTCCGTAGTTTCAACGCGAATGATGATGCCTCTTTCACTTCGATGATGGAACTCCTCGACAATCCACAGACCAATGTCATCTGTAACACCAATAAATCAGTCTTTGAAGTTTCAGGAACTTGAAAATCAGCTTCTCTTACAAGTAAGAGGTCCACTCTTAAGAGCTGAACAGCCAACGATATTTGTTGTGAGAAATTGTTGACATTGCCGGTGTACTTTAGCTCCTCTCGTCATCCATGTTATAAGGGGAGCGCAACGGGCAACAATAAGTTCCTCTGCAAGCGTCAAATCCTTTATCAAACCTCTGAACTCAATTTGCTATGAACAGCATTGTTTTCACCGCTGTATTTGTTCCCTCTTAAATCAAAAGTGCACCTCCTACAGCAACCAGATTTGAAATCAATCATATCGGGATGAAATTCGAGCGTTGCACCGTTGGGAGGGCAGAGTGTCTTCTCAAGGCTCTAAGAAGAATGGATCCAGAGCGAACAGATTATGGGGAGAGAGTAACTGATCAGGAGAACAAGAGGTTTTCGAGAAGGAAAAGTTGGAGGTGGAGGACGAAGAGGAGGAAGCGATTTTTGATCGGCTTGTAGGGGAGGATTGTGAGAAGAAGCAGTTGCCTGATTATGAGAAGTGGACGATTTACATGACGCAGTCTTCTTATTGTCTCGCGAGTGATCTGAAGACTTCGTTCACTAGCAGCAGAAGCAAAAAGGGTCAGCTGTAGGAGCAGTACCTGAAGGAGGTGGGACAACCATGTCGTCAGAAAAAAAATATTAGAAAGAAAAGGGTCAGACAAAAGTAGTTACGAAGTTTAGTATCAACAGTTGATTTGAGTAATGTTCCGTTTCGCAAGAATAAAAGTTCACCATTATACGAAGTAGAGGATACACCATGTACATTATCGAGTAGGCTACCATTGGCATGTATAGTATGCAGCAGTCGAGAAAGTGTAACTGATTGCATGGAATGACATGGCGTAGATCCTAGGATGACTTCAAAGAATGATGTAACACAGGAAAAGTTGTGAGATTAGGTTCTGGACGTTCAAGCCGCTAAGGTGTTCGGATGCGTGGCATAATCCGTCTGCATCACACGAATCCTTACACATGCTTCTTGCTGCGGAATGAATCATAGCTTCTCAGCTTACGCGTCGTTGCAATAAACATATTGCGTCAGTATTAGAGTAACTATCAAAACATACTACATAATGTAAGGGTTAACCCTATCAGTTGAGATCTAGGGATATCCTAGATAAAGTGCATTTGCAATCTGATCATTATTGTGATCTTTTTGTAGGGTTGGGATCTGATCTCCCGATTTAAAGCGCCTTAAAATGGACATAGCAAAAGTAAAGTGTACCAGGGGAGAGATTTCGAATGGTGCAAAGTTCCTTCTTTCCATTTTGGAGTATGATATATGCTTTCACAACTGGGAACTGGAATTGTGGTACCCCAGCCAATGTAAGGCTTTCCGGTGTTGTGGCAACACACCTAAATTAAAGTTACCTAGGTTCGATTCTTACCTGAGCCGTTCTACGTTCTATTACTGAATTATGTCTAACAGCAAAGAAAATCTTTTGTTGGCAAGAGACACTCTTAGTTTTCTGTTGTTCGCTTGATATTTGAGCTTCATTAAGTGCTGCTAGTTGATGGGACGCTCAAGTCAACACTACTTAGTGGGACGGACACTGTGTGTGTCGCACTTCTATTTGGAAGGGGAGCAATTTTATGTTCACCATATTCTTCCCTTCAGCGTTTTTTGCTAATATTCAAACTGAGATGACTATATAGCTATATTCAATGATATTACCCTACCCATAGCTTAACATGGAATGACACGTCGTAGATCATAGGATGACTACAAGGGGACTATTTAAGGGTCCAGGGTGGTTGGATGCGTCACAGATCGAGCGTCACACATCCTTACATATGC
>JAJLWQ010000013.1:4080-19332 GCA_030570875.1 Citeromyces matritensis
TCATTTTGACTTTACGGTACTCATGCACTGAACTTTCATGATCCGAAGGAGCTCAGTAATGTCACATTCATCCGAATGGTTATATAAGCTTTAGATTTTGCCTCCATTGTACTTTATGGATCTTTCCATTCTGAGCGAGTCATTCAGTATCTTTCCTCCATCTTCATGCGAAAAAATGGTCACCCTAATCGATTCTGTAAGTGAATGAAGTGGCTTATGTTTTTTTTATGCTTCCGCAAACCTAAAAGACCTTGTAATATGGCTGACACGGTGATGTCTGGTTGCAACGAAGGGTATGGGCATAGAATCAACTAAACCATTTCTTTCCCGAGTATGGCTGAAGCCATCACAGCAGCCCGTGATCATGAAACTCGGTCAACACTAAAGCGTTCACCCATACAACTTCCAAGTTCTATTTCCGAATAGAGCGAACGAGTCTTCTTTCACTTTAATGATCTCACTCCTCGACAATCCACAGACTAATGTCATCAAAAAAGGAATCTGTTGAGTCGTGCGATCGTTTCCGCTACGCTTCAATGATCTCATTCCTCAATCATCCACAGACCAATGTCATCTGGAAAATCAATGACGTTGTGGATCGCACCCCTTTGATTTACAGACCATAAAATCGTTAGAGGTTTCAGAAGCTCGAAAATCAGCTTTTCTGACAAGTAAAATGTCCACTTCTTCGGGGATTGTTGGAAGCTGAACTGATTAGGACGATAGTTGTTGTGAAAAATTGATGACATTGCCGGTGTACTTTAGTCGTCCGTGCTCTCTCGTCATGCAAACTGTTTTGAAGGGAGTGCAACGGGCTTTGAAGTTCATCTGTGAATGTCAAATCCTTTACATAGGATGACTACAAAGAATGAAGTAACAAAGAGAAATGTTGTGAGATTGAGTTCTGGAAACTATACAAGGCGCCAAGGTGTTTGGATGGGAGCACAAGAACAGGATGGGGGACAAAATTTTTGCGTTACATTTACATCCTTACATATGCTTTTTGCAGTGGAATGCATTATAGCTTCTCAGCTTATGCTTCGTCGCAAATATTCTGTACAGTGGTCTAATGTTCTGAGTTCTACAATCTCTCTTTTTTCTTGGATGAGAAACTTGCTTAGTTTGTATTTTTGTTAAAGGGGGCCATTTTCTCCATATCATAGCAGAGAACAGTTTACTGAATGCCACAGAGCATGATACTGTTGAGAAGGTGTCCTTATTTTATTGTACTCGACTTCAGATTTTCGAGACGGATCAAACTCACGGAAAGGTTGTTCGATAGACTTGCAACGAGGAATCAATCAGAAGCTTTTCATCAAACAGTGAGCACATCTTAGACAGCTTCGACTCAGTAACTTTGAGACCTCAATCTTGGGCAAAAGGAATTGCAAAGAAAATGTCGCATACCTTGAAGCTCCCCCTCAGTAAAAAGCTATGAAAAGAGGCTGCACGCTTCTGATACGAACCGGATTCAGTCCTTTATAGATAATGAAAGCCGCACTCTGAATTATCATACTGAAATGGGTCAGCCATCAAGGCTGAAAGTCTCAGTAAGGCACAGAGAACCCGCAAAGAAAATGCAATTATTGCAATCCGCTCACTCACAACTCGCTCCGCTCGCTGTTCTCTTCCATGGGACACCCCTGCACCATCCCTTGATGAGCATCCATCCCATCGAGTTAACCGTACAGTCACTTTTAGAGACTCCATTAGAGAATCTGAACGATTCGATTCAAGATTTCTACGAATCTCAAGTCATCTGTGTAGCCACGCTCCGGGACCTTGACCAGAAGCTCTCCAAACTGAACTCGCAGCTCTCCCGGGCAACATCTTTTGAACAAGAGGACGCTTTAAGAAAATTGGCAGAGATTCAAAATGAAAGAATTGCAAAGATAAAACAAAAACTAATTTCAATTAACGCCATTTTGAAGAAAATTGAAGAGAAATGTGATAAGATTGAATCAAGATAGCAAAATCAAGATACAAATTCATCTCTTCCGCTTCGCTTCAAAGATGTTTCAGTTAACGCCATTTTGAAGAAAATTGAAGAGAAATGTGATAAGATTGATTCAAGATGACTTTTCAAGAAAAAGAAGATACAAATTGACCTCAAGATCAACTTTTCCGCTTCGCTTTAAAGATGTTTCAGATAACGCCATTTTAAAAAAATTGAAGAGAAATGTGATAAGATTGAAGAGAGCAAAATCAAGATACAAATGAAAAAAAGATTCCACTAAGTCGTGCGATCATTTCCGCTACGCTCCAATGATCTCAGCTTCGCTTCAGAGATATCTCTAAATCAACAAATGGAAAGGATAACTCCCACTTTTAACCTGGAAACAGTTAACAAGTCCACTGTAACCAGCCAATACTAGCAGCGAGATGGCAATGGTGGACAGTACATGAACCTTTGTCGCAGGTTTACTACCAATTTTACTCAATCCCACAGTAAACACAAGCAAAAGTCCGTAAATAAGCGACAAGATCTGAGTCTCTACGGAAAACTGCTGTTGGAAGCTTGGTGCAAAGTAGTTTTCCATAGTGACTGGCTGGCCATCTCTTGATGGTTTCATGTACGGGGATCCCCTCACAACGTTGTACATGTATCCGGAGATGAAGAGAATGATCCACAAGATGGCAATTGCCTGCCACAGGTTCTTATTTGTGATTATCTTTACAGCCAAGTGAAATCTCTTGACCAACATCACAAACACAGCCGTTGAGAAGACGGCCGTAATGGCAATAGAAGTGTAGTTTATCGGCACATGAAGCTCAAACAAGTCGTTAGAATTGACAAAACTTTTGAGAAAGCCAATCATGTTGGAACTGTAGTCTCCGGTTATCAACGAGAGCTCTTCAAAAGTTGTGAGAATATTGTGAGACGCAGCTTTAGTCGTTGGCTTATACATATACAGCTTTGGAACATTGTTGAGACTTAGTTTTTGGAAAAATTCTCTAGAATCGCTAAAGTCGGCAATGGCAAATATCACTTCTGTTCCGTCTTCTTCAAGCCCGATTTTTTTCAAATTTTTCTGGTACGAGTCAGCCACAATTTCAAAAAATGGTTGCACCTCGTTACACAGAACACACCCAATGCCAGCGGACGAGGCTGTGAGGAGAGTGACTATGTAGAAGTCTCTTTCAGCATTGAAAATCTCATCGTAGTTGTTGTTGTTGATTTTCAGAATGCTTCTCCCTTTTGTGTATTTAGACTTGACCTCCTCAGCAGTGAGTGCAAAAGCGCAGCTAATGACAAAGATGAGATTCAACAGTCTCATGGTGGGGTGTGAGGATGTGGTGTGAAAAGGACACCAAAGCTATCCGCGGAATTCGGGAAGCTATCCGGTGGTGAGTGAGAGATTTGAGAACTTTTCTTCGTGAATGGTACTTTGCTTTTTTTTTTTCTTGCTCAGTTTGTGTTTGTCTTATAGCCTCATTTTTCAAATCACGTTCAAAAAATAAAGAAGAATACGATCGTTCACTTCTCGTTGTAGAGTTTTCAGCTGTATTGAATAGAGAGAATGATTTGAAAGTACGTCTTCGCATGCATGAAATCATGGCTTAAATAGATACATCTTTTTCAACCTGAAATCAAACTATCAATTCAATCCTTTATACATCTCTTGATAGCTGAGTGTAACCACAAATTAATGGCAAGATTATCTTTCATTGCATCTTATCATAAACTATTCCTTGCAAGCTCACTTACAACTCACTGCTGCAGGTTGCGTATACCTTCCGGTTATGAGGATATGAATAAAAGACTCAATTAAATATACTGCATGGAGATAACTCCTGGTTTGTACGGAACCTCCCGCTGAGGCTCGTTTCATCTATACGGCGTCAAATTTCGGGAATGATTGCCCTTGTATTTGTGTCAAGTGAAGGGTAGGAATGCCTCGTTGGTATACATGGACAGCGCTGATTGCCTTGAATGAAAGTTTGAGGATGCGCAAAGATTTGACCAAAACAAATTATCGGTCTTGATCTTGACAAGTATACGAAATCTACACCCACTGTTGAGCTTCCGCCATAGTAAATACCAAAAATAGAAGTAGCTTTTCGACCTGCTGAGTTCAATAAGAATGAACCATGCTTCTCAACGTCCTTGCATCTATCCGCTCAAGTGTTGTATCTTTTCAAAGAGAAGAATCACAAAAAAAGCGATAAGTGGGAACATGCGTATTCGAGTTTTTTCCCGAATGCTGTTTCTACAACAATTCCCGAGACACTCAATGACCACCGAATCACATGATCAATCAGATAGAGTTAATAAATTTCTTAGCTGTCAGTCGAGAGGGTTAAAATTCTCATAATCATTCCATGCTAGTCTATTTAACAGGCCTATGGCACTTACTAACGTTCGGGTGTAAGGCTTTGCTTAGCCAATGAATTGATGGGCTTCATGCAGAGAATCGAACTGCCAATAAGCACCTATGGGTAATCAGGGAAAGATCTTTCTCAACTTAAACCAGCAACAGCTTTTTAATGCGTAACGATCAAATCGACTCGATGACATACAAGGCATTCCGTCACACTTTACCAAGATCCGCCCACAACTCAGCATATAGAACTGACTCTAAAACTTGTATTTTTCTATGTACAGATTTTCCTCTATTTAATCTCAACTTGTCAAGTCTTCACTTAAAGTCTGCCCCACATCTACAGTTTTATGCTCCACCGCCACACCCAGCCGCTTTGAGAATTCTTCTGCAAATCTGACACTCAATTTTTCAATCCCACCGTCATCACCCGTCATTCGCCTTATCGAAGTTTGGGTTTTGGTAGACAAGCCGCACATCACCAGACTTGTATCGTTGATAAACGACAAATCAGGATCGTAGTTTATAGAGAGTCCATGACTCGTTATAGACCTTCGAACATTGCATCCTATGGAGGAGATTTTATTATTGGGGTCGACCCACACTCCTGTGTTTTCACTGTCAATAGTTTTCAAGTTATAACTATCTAGTAAAACCGCACGAACAGAACTCTCCAAAACAGATATATAGCACTTACTCGAAAGCTTTTTAAAATCTAAAAGATCGAATATCGGATACACAACTAGCTGACCAGGCCCATGGAAAGTTATCTGGCCTCCTCTAGAAGTCTGGACAAATTTCGCCTGGTTTGTTTCAACCAGGTGTGCGATTCTAGACGGCACTTTATTGAACTTTTCTCGTTTACCACCGGTATATGTATTTTCGAATTGAAAAGAAAGAATGGTGGGTTCTGGTTTTGGGAGGGACGGAGATTTCTTGAATTCTAGATTCTTTCTAACCAGAAACTCCTGAATAGCATCTCCCTCTAAGTATGGCCTAACACCATGGAAATGGTAGTGCGTGAACTTTTCGACATTTTTCGGGCTGAAACATTTCATCTTGGGAGGTGTAAGGAGGTCAAAGAACAACGAACAACGAGCGAAGCGAGTTGTGAGTTGGAAATGCTTGAGTTTATGTGATTGCAGTATCTCTTGAGAAAGGAAACTTGAGAAGTTATGTCAATCATATTGTTTATATAGTTTGAATCAGAATTCACAACTCACCTCGCTAATCAAATCACCCATACCAAAATAGAATCTAATCTACATAGCTCCAAATGCGCGAAGCTTGGCATGCCAAACCCTCCTTGCGCCGATATTCTCCTTGAACTGTAAGACATAATTAACACTAGGATCTATTACATTTAAAGGTTGGGACTACCTGAGTGTATCTTGTTATCGGTATAGCTTTTAATGGTTCTGACATCTCTCAAATGAGGTGTGAGAATGCAGTCTTACTATAGCATGCTCGAAGGTTCTAAATGAAGAGTATTTCAAATACAATTAGAGCACTGTTCAATACATTCTTGCTAGCTTCATTAGCAGAGACTACCTTAAAACGAACATAATC
This sequence comes from Citeromyces matritensis, assembly GCA_030570875.1. NCBI lineage: Eukaryota > Fungi > Ascomycota > Pichiomycetes > Pichiales > Pichiaceae > Citeromyces > Citeromyces matritensis. Next base: position 9,972 of record JAJLWQ010000013.1, read on the forward strand.
CATTACAGAAGAAATATTTCACCTTAAAACAAAGCAGAACGAGGGATAAGAAGATACAAAGCAGTCATGTAAAAATACTTTACACATTAGACTTTTGTAAAAGAAGAGACGCGCATATCCTATTGATATATTCGACTAGTAGATCAAACACTTCATAAAGTAACCAACATCTTTCTCGAAATTATCCTTATAAACAGAATCACAGATCTTACAATTGTTATAGATTCTAATATCCTCATACGGTCCATTCCCTGTAATAGATTTCAAAACACATGCCATAAGTAAGTAACATTCTTATACAATTCATTCTCATACAGCCCATTCTCTATAATAGTGTTGGAATTCTATTATAGTTTCTTTCGAATCCTCTACTCTTGGCTCATTTAGAGCAAAGAAGTGAATTGTCAGGCAACTGTGTTGGCTCTTGAACACCGATAGACACACCTTCACACCTTTTATAACTTCCTACAGAAGACAAACCCAAATTATCGATGTGACATTTTATTGACACTTGAATGACCAACTGGAATATAAAAAAAAAGCTCGTCACAGGCCGGCACTCAGATTATATAGTGAGTGATACATTAATTGAGTCGAAACTTCTCTTTCGACCGTTCTATTAGCATTATAAGCTCTTTTACTGATCTCAATAAGGCTTTTACAATCAGCATTGAGAAACTGTCTTCTGTTGATGACGCGGAAAACTGGGAGTACCGGTACTGGCACATTAATCTTTAGATCATCTCTTCCGCTTCGCTTCAGAGATGATCTTTCACTCCACCCCTACACCACAATGAAAGTACTCTGCGTTGCAGAGAAGCCATCGATAGCCAAGAGTGTGGCTGGTACACTCAGCGGTGGGTCCTTCAATACGCGTAATGGGTACAAGTTCTGTAAAAATTTCGATTTCACGTTCAATTTCCCCTGGGGCAATTCGTCCGTCACCATGACGTCGATCGCTGGGCACTTGCAAAGTCTTGATTTCGGCCCCGAGTACGGCTGGAATAACGTGCAGCCGAATCGGCTTTTTGATGTACCCGTTTCTGTAGTCCACACAAAAGATAATTTGAAAATCGCAGATAACATTACACGAGAAGCGAGAAACTGCGATTATCTAATGATATGGACGGACTGCGATAGAGAAGGAGAGTATATAGGATATGAAATAGTTCAAGCTGCGCAAAAGTCCAATTCTAGAATCACGATGGATTCAACGCTAAGAGCCAGGTTTTCGCATTTGGAAAGAAACCATATTTTACATGCGGCCAGAAACCCTCAAAAACTCGACAAAAGACAAGTAGATGCAGTTGCTGTGCGTCAGGAACTTGATCTGCGGACGGGGGCCTCTTTTACGAGGTTTCTAACCCATTTGTTCAAGGGTAAATTCAGAAACCTGTTTGAAGAGATCCAAGTCATCTCGTATGGGAACTGCCAGTTCCCAACACTTGGGTTTGTAGTTGACCGGTTCAAAAGAGTGAAAGCGTTTGTTCCTGAAGATTTTTGGTACATTTCTGTAGAGTGTCGCAAAAACAACTCTAAAGTGAATTTCCATTGGCACAGACCCAATTTGTTTGATCGTCTAACGGCTGTGCTCATATACGATTCTTGCATTGAGACGTCTTCGGATAAGGCTAAAGTTACTTCTGTTAATAGGAAACCCACTAGCAGTTGGCGTCCGCTTCCTTTAACAACCGTGGAATTGCAAAAAGACTGTTCGCGGTATTTCAAGCTAAGTGCAAAAGATGCCCTTGCAGCCGCTGAACAGCTTTACAACAAAGGGTTCGTCTCGTATCCGAGAACAGAGACAGACAGGTTTCCTAAAGCGATGGACTTGAAGAGTTTGGTTGAAAAGCAGTGCCAATCTTCACTTTGGGGAGAGTACTCTCGTACGCTTCTCAGTGAAGACAAGTTTAGACAACCCAGAGCTGGTAACCACGATGATAAAGCGCATCCACCCATCCATCCGATTTGCTTTCTGGGTCCCTCTGACAGACTCCCACAAAGAGAGAAGCAGGTCTACGAGTATATAGCACGCAGATTCGTAGCGTGTTGTTCTGACGATGCCAAAGGTGAATCGAGTACCGTCACTATTAAATGGGGGACAGAGTCGTTTTCCGCATCCGGGCTCACCGTGCTTGAGAGAAACTACCTCGATGTGTATCCGTACCACAAGTGGGAATCGTCCAAGCCGCTTCCGAAATTTGAGATGGGCGAAGAGATAAAGCTGACCTGTGCGAATCTTGAAAGTGGGAAAACTTGTCCTCCGGCCTATCTCACCGAAACGGAGCTCATTGCGTTGATGGATAGAAACGGGATTGGAACAGACGCCACCATCGCAGAGCACATTGAAAAAATCGTACAACGAAAGTATGTAGATAAAGTCACCGGGCGAGGCAGATCCGCACATATTCTTCCGACTGAGCTTGGCTACGGACTGGTAGAAGGGTTTCTGCAGATTGGGTTCGACAATATGAACCTTTCCAAGCCCTTTCTTCGTAAGCGGTTGGAAGATAAGTTGAGCGATATATGTGAGGGGAAACTTGATCAGGCTCAGGTGAAGAGCGAGCTTGTTGAGTTGTTCAGAGAGGCGTTTATGTTGAGTAACCAGAACCAGTCGAAACTGGTTGAGGCGTATAATAAAGTGAGGAGTGGTGGGGAGGCGGAGGGGTGAGTGATCGGAGATCTTTTGGGAAAGGAGAGTTTTTGGATCTTTGATATGTCCTGGAACGGCTCGGTGAATTTATCGTTTGAAGCAGGAGATATTTGATCATGTAAAAGATGCAGACTAAGTGTGAGTGCTCGTTCTGTTGAATCTCATGTGACTGAAGTGGAACAATAAAAGAGACCAAATCAGTCACTAGCAGTCTACCTCATATAGATCTACCCCTGAAGGTGGATTTGCTTTTTAGTAGACAGGGGACATTTGGAAAGGTTGAGAGACTGAAGATTATCAATCAACTTCCTTCTCTTCCGGTAATGAGGAAGAGTGCGCCCTGCATAACGATATGCAAGTTCATGCAACTTTATGCAATTTATGAAATAGGTCGCTATTGGAACACATATCTGCAGGGGAAGTAGTCAAAGAGTGAAGTAAGAAAGGTTGTCTAAAACGAATCTCTCGAAGCTTGTAAGATTCAATAATCATAGATCTAGCCTTCAATATTCTTTGTTGATTCATTGCTGATTCTTATAAGCGACTAAGTGAATTGTTGTCTCATAGAGAGTTCAGAGCTTGTGTGCGTTACACGATAGAAGTAGAATAGGTTGAATAGTGACAGTTTTTTTCTCAAGCAAGAGCTTTGCTGATGCCGTAATGCATTGATCATCACAAGTATCTAAAGTGAACATATCTTGTCATGTGATCCAATCCGTAAACAATATTTGTCAAGAGGTACCAGCAGAGACTGGTTTGAAACCATGCATCAGTCTCTCTGTAAATACCTATATTCTTGTAACTCGCCATGATTAATGAGTGGAAAGTAGGTATCATTCTATCATCTTTACGGGACGGGTATTTCTTGGGGTACTATAAATCGTGTTTGAATACAGAATAGTGCTACTTCGTTATACACCGTTCAGTTTCATGCTGTCAGATGATATTTATCGTGCCGTCCTCTGGCCAATCAGTGTATCTTGACCGACAACTTGACCGAGGAGGTGACCCTTTCAGGAAGAGACCGATTCAACTTTTCGCTTACGACAAGAATTCTAACTCTACTACACGCGTAAGCATCCGCGTATACAATGGAACATGAGGTTTGGTCGTAAACCAAATTGCTGTCGTCATTTGAAGCTGACATTGTAGGCATGTAATTCTCATCCTGAACCTTCGGATAGGTCTTTTGAGTTATGGTATAACACCTATTGTTATGTAGAGGGTTATAATACTCACTCCATTGCTGGCCATTCACGAGCTTTAGTCAAAGACAATCACCAAGAAACTTTTTAGGTCATTCTCTATGGTTCATACTTTCTTTGTGAATATTCTCAAGGAGTGAGATCTTTGTGAAATGTGGGAAAATTTGAGGTACAATTGTAAATTATCTGAGAAACAACCTTAATTCTTTCTAGAATTAGTAATGGAGTGAGCTCTCTGTAGGTCATGGGGGTGGTATAGGAAGTATATATATTCCGACGTGCACATTTATAGGATACCTTCCTTGAACGATGCACATATCTTTCGATTTAACTCCTAGTCGCATCGTTCACCAAGGAAAGCAAAAATTCCATTTAGTCTAGTGAGGTGGGAGCCGAGGCATTTGATTGCCCTTGCTTATTGCTTATTGGAGGCGATTTGGAGGCGATTTTTTTAGATAAAAGCTATTTAGTAGTATCTGATTTTCGCATAAAGTAATATCAGCCATAGAACATAGCTCATGCTGAGTTATATCATCTTCAAAATAAAAAAGTGCTGAAGGGAATCCACTTCATTAATGTCACAATCATTTCCATACAAATAAGAGGACTTAAATAGAGAGCATACTCACATCTTTGTTAAAAACCTATTCTTTTGCATTCCACTTCTTCTATACACCTAATTTAGACCACTACACATCTCACCAGCACCGCTAAAACCCTCCAAGATCTCCTTGCCATTAACCATCAGCCCCTCTTGATTGATCAACTTCACCATGGAAACCACTTCATGGAAAAACGGAATTCCGCGAAACAGTTCTTCTGAGGCGGACGCGATGACAGGACTGAAATTCTGGTCGAGAATTTCCTTTGCAGTGGAAGCGTCTGCTGTCCAATTTTCAAAAAAGACCTGTGCAAAGATACCCATCAGCGTGTTTGGTAGAGACGAGTTGAACGGAATCTGGCGGGCCATCGACTTCCACTGATCGTTGTCCCATTCACTCTTGAAAGGAACATCCTTGTTGGAGAACAAGATGGCCAAAAGGTTGGCCGAGACAAGCTCAAACATCTGCGTATTGAGTTTGTTAAAAAGAGATCTAAAATGGAGCAGCGAACGAGACACTTTACTGTTTGTGTAGTTGTTTGGTTTGAGGTTCTGCACTTTAAGCAGGACGAGGAACCTCGACAAGAGCGCAATGTGACTTTTGGACTTTTCGTCGGACTCAACATCGATGTCTGAGTAAAAATCCGTAAGACGCAGAGACTTGGCGAATTTTTGAAAGAAAACAAGTACTAAAATCAACTGCTCGGCAAATTGAGAGTCAACAACAGACTTTAAAACTCTTCCCCATCCGGTGAGGGACTTGTCGTTGTTGAGAAACCCGAGCACCACCAAGCTTCTGGCCATTGCGGACGAGATGAGCTGATTTGAAGAGTTTATAGAAGTTCCCGTAAGGTTGAAAAGCGACGAAAAGGAAAACTGTGAGCTTTCAGATTCCACCACAAACCCTGTCAGACTGTAGTACGGAACAGGCTGGATCCTATGGGATAGCTCGTACGTCTTGGGGCCTTTATAGTAGGTGGTGAGATGAAGTTTCTTGACTTGGTGGTACCTGTTGAGGAACGTGGAGAGGATACTGAGCGTTTTGCTCTTGAGTTCCAGACTCTCCTTCCCTGATACGAGTTGCTCGTAGAGAGGAGAGATGCGAGCATCCAGAGGAAGTCTTTCGACGTATTCGTTGAACACGAGGCACTCCAAGAGTTGGAAAGGAGCGATCCCGACAGACAAATAGAAAAAGAGCTCGTTGGGCAGTTTCTGGCTGATAACGTCGTGGATATCGTTGGGAGCCTCGCTGTTGATAGGTTCAACGGATCCGTCCGTTTTCAAAACAGGCATAAACTCCAAGGCTGCCACTCCTCTCTGGTAAAGATGCAGGAGGTGCGGATCCATTAGAAGAGCGTTGAAAACGGATCCTCCTCCGTGAACTACAAAGTCGTGGAGGATTTGAAACGAGATTTGTGGGAAAATGGCCAACGTCTCACACTGAAATTCGTTCCCTACGACAAAACTGATATCTCTAAATTGCTTTTCTGAGATGTTGAGTTTGTTCAAAATGAATTCACGATCGAGAAATTTGAACTCGCGGTACTGGAATTCCATGCAAAAGATGAATTTCCCCATTTTGTCCACCAAGAGACAGTCTGTGGATCCGTAGATTACGTCAATCACCTTGCTCTGGTGCATATAGTGGAGTTGCAAAGTGGCCGAGTAAGGAGCTACAATGTACTCGATTTTATTTTCTGCGAAAAAATCCACCAACTCCTGGAAAATGGGTCTGACGGGAACCGAAGACCCTAGCTCTCTAAAAGGATGGAAATTCATCTTGTTTGTAATGGTTGTGTTGCTATTTTCCCAGGCTTTGCGATGGTGTGACTCAACGAGCGATAACTCCGGGTTTTGCTCCATCTCAAACTGACTCCATATCTTGAGGCCCGGTAAAACAAAGATTGGCGTCACGTTGATCTCGTGGAAGATTTCCAGGTCCATTTTGATGTAGTTGAGTAGCGTTGTGGGGAGTCCTCCAATGGCATCCAGGTTGGGTTCCTTTTTCGGAGTGATGAGACGGGAGATGTAGTGTTCCACGTCAATGCCCATTCTCGCGTTGCGCAAAACTTCGAACGGGTAGCTCCCGACGGCGTAGTTTTCAAAAAGGTACGGTTCAAGGGATTTGACTGGTGTTAGAGGTGGGAATGGTGGTACGTACTGGGCATGTTGAAAGTGGTGGAAGGGTGGTGGTGTGAGGATATAGATTATCTCTTCCGCTTCGCTTCAGAGATAATCTCAAGACTAGTTTGTGATCTCATAATCAGCTTTTGGCTTCGCCATTGGGTGCCCTTTTAGCCTACATTACTGTAAAGGCTGTAAAGGAAAGCAGAAGAGACGATCCTAAACTCGGTTATTGGCCGCACCATCGCTTTTCAGTTGAGAAGTATTTGAGTAAAGTGATAATGTAGGGGCTCGATTAAGTTCTATGGCGTCTGTTGAAGCGATTTTATATTCCTTTCTGGCTGGGTTTATAGTTCAAATCTAGTGCATGTTCTGATAATGGAGATCAGAACTCGTGTTCTCTCTATAATAATTAGCGATTCTCCGCATGCACTAAATCCCGATTTAAACTCCTTGAACGGGGACGAAAAACTTTCTCAGCTGAGATTTTTGGCTATATTCCCAGTGCTGCTACGAAATCCATTCAACGAGTGATTATTCGAAACGATCAGGAAATGTTGTCTTGTTTTCCGTCGCTTTGGCATCAGATCATAGTCAAGATAGACGGGCTGTAACAACAGTTTCGATTGAAACAGAGGGGAAGATGCTTTTCGGTCAGCTGTGGTGATGTCTCTATTGACCATAAATTGAATTCTAATGGAGGTGATCTGTACCGTAGAAAGAGTTTTACTTGGAAGTCGCCTTGGGAGATTGTATGAGTAGCCCACAAGAGAGGGGTTTCAAAATATGAGTCATGAATATAGGAGAGTGGAGATGCCTTCGGTGTACCTTTATCATAGTCATCACGTTTCTGTAAACCGACTGAATCAAACTGTTGGACAGAGACGTGGAATATATGTTACTAACAGTGTAGCACGTACAGCCTATCCACTGTCCGGTATAATAGCTTACTGGATAGAGAGGCACACTACCACCTGCCTTTATGTAGCGACTACGGTATACAGTCCTACGGAGAGTTTGATTCGCGATCACTCGGCTCTCTTAGCATTTCATCATAGAAGATGATTGCTCCATTACCTGATGCGATTGACCACATATGCTAAGGAAATATGCGTGGGGTTTCATAACAGTACTGAACATACTCCCCCAGGGAGTCCGGATTGGCCTGCGGCTACGTAAAGTGTAACCTGTATCTTTCTTTGAGACAATATCAGATTCCGATAACTGGCTATTGGCTCTCCCCTTGTATATTTATACGAGGAGACAAACTCGCATTTACAGAACAATAGCTGCGTGGTGTGCATGTATCCTTGTTGTCAGATCTAATCCGGAATAATATCCAGTTTGCCGGGCGTATGCGAATGACCTGATTGGCTCCTCAATGGTCCGTACTGCAGCATCAACGGGAGAAGAGGATAGTGGCTGCATGCAGAAGGTAGACGTATATGGTTGGGAAATACTTTTGGCGAAAGAGAGGGGGGATCCATTTCAGATTGATATCCGAAGATTAAACTATTTATACAGGTACACCAAACACAAAACTTACTCACGAACGAACAACACGCCGACACAAAAAAAAAAAGCTGGTGGTTTGAAGTAGGTTTCATCTCAGTTTCGTTTTTTGGGGGCGTTTGACTTATTGCACTTTATGTGATTTTTTGTGGAAAGGATTGTGAGGAGAGTAGATTGTTAGGAAAAATCCAACTTCTGAGAGGACAAAATTGAAATTGAAATTGAGCATACTGGCATAAGTATTCGATTTCACCAAATACTGCAACTGGAGTTTGCTAATCAGCGATAGCAAACTAGTTGTATCGATATTTATGATTTGTGGTGTAGATACAGAGTAACTCTCGAATTAGTTTATATGGTGAGGTGCTTCGGTTGTTTAGTGCACACATAGCTAAGTTTCTCGAGTTCGACTCCGATGTCCTCCATTAATAAGCATGCCGGGATGCAAGGAGAATCATGGACTGACTGACAGGTACGAATTGAATGCCAGGGTTCAATAGTCTCTGCATCCGCACGACCCAAGGATGATGTGTCCTATGTTCTTTCCAGGTGATCGAGTATTCCAATTATGTCCGCTTTGTCGCAGGCCATATAACGATTTTTTCAGCTTCATATCTCCCTCCGGAAGTTGAGATATTGGATCACTCGATTTGTCCCGTTGTTAGGCACATTTGGTAACATTTCGATCACAAAGCGGGATCCTCCCCCTACTTATAGGGACTTGTTCAACACAGACGTAACAGAGGATCAATTGATCGAATATGGAAATATTTTGGAGTTGGTATTTGAAATCCGCATGGATAGGAGATTCCGAAATCCTAATTTAAGCGACTTGCTAAAGAGGAATGGATATTTCTTATTGCAAGGAAGTTGAAAGGTAAGTGTTATTGAAGCACGTATTGTGACTTTGTCGATGGTTTGTATGTTTCTTTTTTTTTACGGAGGTGTTTTGGATGGCACAGGAGGCGCGTTATTTTACCAGCTCGATTATGTCACACATTTCTTCACATACACAGGGGTTTCTAGCCGGTATGCTCTTAGGAGCGAGTCTCACAATTTCTAATGATGTACCATATACTCTCATTAGAGGTATAACGCATTTCCCTCAATAAAGCGCAATTAATGATTCCTTTGAAACATTTTCCCAGTGAAAAAAACTTTCTAGCCTTACCTGTGTCCTGATCGAAGAAGGTTGTACCTGACATTTATTCTTCATTTACTTGAACAGATGATTGACGATAAACCTTAAGAACTCAAGTTTAAATA
>JAJLWQ010000013.1:19352-44138 GCA_030570875.1 Citeromyces matritensis
AAAACAAAGATTGGCGTCACGTTGATCTCGTGGAAGATTTCCAGGTCCATTTTGATGTAGTTGAGTAGCGTTGTGGGGAGTCCTCCAATGGCATCCAGGTTGGGTTCCTTTTTCGGAGTGATGAGACGGGAGATGTAGTGTTCCACGTCAATGCCCATTCTCGCGTTGCGCAAAACTTCGAACGGGTAGCTCCCGACGGCGTAGTTTTCAAAAAGGTACGGTTCAAGGGATTTGACTGGTGTTAGAGGTGGGAATGGTGGTACGTACTGGGCATGTTGAAAGTGGTGGAAGGGTGGTGGTGTGAGGATATAGATTATCTCTTCCGCTTCGCTTCAGAGATAATCTCAAGACTAGTTTGTGATCTCATAATCAGCTTTTGGCTTCGTCATTGGGTGCCCTTCTAGCCTACATTACTGTAAAGGTTGTAAAGGAAAGCAGAAGAGACGATCCTAAACTCGGTTATTGACCGCACCATCGCTTTTCAGTTGAGAAGTATTTGAGTAAAGTGATAATGTAGGGGCTCGATTAAGTTCTATGGCGTCTGTTGAAGCGATTTTTTATTCCTTTGTGGCTGGGTTTATAGTTCAAATCTAGTGCATGTTCTGATAATGGAGTCAGAGCTCGTGTTCTCTCTATAATAATTAGCGATTCTCCGCATGCACTAAATCGCGATTTAAACTCCTTGAACGGGGACGAAAAACTTTCTCAGCTGAGATTTTTGGCTATATTCCCAGTGCTGCTATGAAAGCCATTCAACGAGTGATTATTCGAAACGATCAGGAAATGATGTCTTGTTTTCCGTCGCTTTGGCATCAGATCATAGTCAAGATAGACGGGCTGTAACAACAGTTTCGATTGAAACAGAGGGGAAGATGCTTTTCGGTCAGCTGTGGTGATGTCTCTATTGACCATAAATTGAATTCTAATGGAGGTGTTTGAAACATTTTCCCAGTGAAAAAAACTTTCTAGCCTTACCTGTGTCCTGATCGAAGAAGGTTGTACCTGACATTTATTCTTCATTTACTTGAACAGATGATTGATGATAAACCTTAAGAACTCAAGTTTAAATAAGCGTCAAATAATAGACAAAGGTGAGTCTAACTGGCAACATATAACTATAGAAGAGTTGTATGAACTTCTCTTTGTCGTTAACAAAGCGAAATATACCGAAATAATTCTGTACCATAAGAGTATGCTTGAATAAAACCTTGAAAGCAACCATTTTGTCATCAAATTGATTCACAACTACAGAAATACCACTTGGTGTGCACCCATTTGAGAAGACTCTCAACAAGCAATCAAAGATCTTTTCACCACAATAGATTACTATATTGTAAGGTGGAAACTTTAGACTATACAATTTATATTTTAAATGCAGAATGACAGTGATAAAGCTTTTTTTACCACACATCTATCTTTTGAACGTTGTGTCAGAGAGATACAGAATTCTCTCTCCATTCTCACACATCCTCACACCATTACGATAACACTTTATGTCCTTCGAAGAGAGCAACAACCCATACCAAGAGACTGACGATTTGCTGAGCCAATCAAAGCTTGGTGAAGAGTCACGTGTCAAACAAGTGTTGTCGGATTTCCCCGACTTGAAAATCTCGATTCTCAACACTTTTAAATCAAAAGAAGCACATTACAGTCATACGCGATCGTACATTCTCTACACCATCAAAGTCATTGACTCGTTGGAGGTGAAACGCAGATACAGCGAATTTGAAAGCTTGAGAAATTTGCTGGTTAAATTGTTCCCAACAAAGATAGTCCCACCGATTCCCGAAAAGCACTCAATTTCGCTCACCACCAGTTCGATTCTTGGCTCGATGGATTCTTCCCCCACAGTGGATGCTTCTTCTGTTGTGGACCACAGGAAACGAATGCTGACTGTTTTTTTGAACCGGTGTCTGAGGACACCCGAGATTCGTAATTGTTTTCTGTTCATTGATTTTCTAGATCCAGTCGTCACGTTCCATGAATCGTGCAACGCAAAAGGTTTAGCAACTTTGCAGAAAATATCGCCCTTTAGGATCTCACCACGAGACCCTTTGAAAGAGCTCAGTAATGAGTATTATATGACATTGCCTCTTCCTCATTCTTCTTCTTATGTGGACGAGAACAATGAGTTTTCCGGTACGTTAAATGCTTTCTCCGCAAAAGTTTCAAATTATGAAACTGTGCTCACCAATCTATATAGAACCAACAAAAAAATCATGAAGCACTTTAGTGATGCGTCTTTGGAGACTGCGGAGCTCGGGTCTGCTTTTAATGGCTTGTCCCTCTTGCAAAACTCTGATTTTATCGAAAAAATCGGTCAGAGCTTTGATGGGTCTTATTTTAATCTTGTTTCGCTTTCCAAATCGATCAGTCTGAACTTCCAAGAGAATCTCGGCGAAATGCGAAACCTCACAGAGATATGCAAAGAGCTTGTGGAGTTTCATGACAAAAAGGTAAGCCAGCTCGCTTCCATCGATAAACTTCTGGCTACGAAAACGTACCAACTCACCGAGTTGGAAAGACAAGAGTCGGAATGCAAGCGACTGGAGGAGGCAGAAAATACTTTACATCAACGATCAGATGATGTGCCACTTCCACATGAAACCAACAAGCTCACTCCTATTGCTTCTCCTTCCTATTTCAATAGAATCCCAGGTTTCAAGAGGTTCAACAACGTCATTAGCTCGATAACCGACTCCACAGGAGATGGAACTAGAAAAGATGCCATTTCCGAGCTGAAGAGGAAGATTGAAAGACTTGAAAAGCAGCATGAATTGACACTGACTGACAACATATATATTGGGAAAAGCATCTGTGATGAGCTGGAGGAATTTGACAAATGGTTGAAGAAGAGTACGATTGAGCTGGTCTCAAAGTATGACGCTTTTTTGAAAGATTATGTCGAGAAAAGCTCCATCACTTGGCGGGATGTAGCAAGTGAGTAGGTAAAAAATGAATTTGGTAAAAAAGACGACCTCGGTGAGGATTGAACTCACGATCTTGCGATTAACAGTCGCACGCCTTAACCAGCTTGGCCACGAAGTCTGAATGAATGGGTGGGCGCCGTGCTATGCTGGTTTTATTTGGTGTGACTAGGGCTTGATTTTTTTTTTTTTCATCATGGCTGTCTATCGTGCTTGAATGTATTCTTTTCGTCAAAAACTAAAAATACTATATATTATAATGGACCTTGTGTGTGTGAAAAAAAGTTGCTCCATGATAGTTCCGTGGTCGCTCATGTCATCTTTTCATGTATTTTTTCATACATCTTAATATAGAGGAGCTTGGATGTGAGAAGAAAAAATGAAGTGGCGTTACTCAAGAGGAATAATCGGCCTGCATATCAAGGCCAGTTTATCTTGCCACTAATTCGAATGGAGCTTTGACACTATAATTTGCGCTCTTTACTCAATCTGTGCCAGCTTAAAGAATAAAATTTTTGTTTCACACTTTATATGGATGTTTCTCATTAAGCCACGAATGCCTGTCGAGTGTACTGACATCACGCCCACCACAGGAAGTTATAGGGGAAGAGCGATACTCTGAGAGAGAAAGTAATCAAGAAATTTTCGTTTGAAGCCACTCAAGTGCTGTATTCTTAAGCCATTCACTGTCCTATTTTGTGAGCTGAGACACGGTCCAGCGAGTCAATTTATTTATAAGTTTGAGGATTTTTCTCACCCCAATCGGTTCTCACGGTCACATCAAAGCGCTCATACTCATCACACTCAAAACAATCCAGTAGTTTTAAGTGACAAAATAATAAATTTTCAATAAATACGCCCTCTTGCTCGATTACGCAACGGTACGATGCATCTTTCGGAAATATTCTGCTATTTTCTTAAGGAACAGCTTGCTTGACACAGCCAGTCTCATTCTGCAGAATTTGAAACCGCACGGTTGGTCAAAGTAACAACTACAAAGTCAGGCCGATCAAGTGTCTTGATAACATACAACAGACATTGCATTCAAAGAATTCGAGCCTTCACTTCTGAATGTCTCTTCGGTGACATTTGACCTTATAACGCTCAAGAACACAGTAAGTTCACCCACCCTCTTAGGAAAGCCTTGCCTTGCCCAAAACTCCGAAGATTTCATTTCTCAGCACTCATGCCTTCGCAACAAGAACATAGCAGAGACAATAGGACTTCTTCAAGGCTCAATATGTTGAGATCGCCACAAGTATACAATATGCTCTTCTCCATCCTTACATCACTCACCCACTTTCACTATCAACCACTTGACCATAGTGAGTACGGCATGTGGGGTATGCTTGTTGATTTCGTAGCCAATGAAGAAGGCCTTTTTTGGTTTTTGTGATTGGAAAACTCTGCTTAAGATTACACTTCTGACCATCATATAATATAGATGGAGATACACTCACTCTGTTCATGGCGAAGGCTTCCATGACATATGCATGTGCAGCAGAACATAAACTACTGCTGATCCGCTATCCTTCTACAATTCAATAACCTTCTACAAAAGCTTCTAGAAAAAGTCCCGGTGTAAGGATCTCCACAATACCACACCATGGATGATAACCAGCACCTGCAACCTCCATCCTCATCTTGGAACAGACCTCGTGGGATGTCGCTACGAACTCAGCTGCTGCAGAAAGCGTTCTCGACAAAGGAGGAGAGTATAGAGCTGGACACAGTGGGACAAACGTCATCGTCTCAGTCGGAAGAGCCAATAGCCGAGAAACCGAGCCACTTTCATTCGGCCAAAGCTATTTGGAAGAAGATTACTGGGAAATCGGTTCTGCAGTCAAAGGGAGGTAGAACTATTCCCGTGTGCGTAAATGATGAACCGTTGGTAGATGCTAGAACAAACAAGGTCTATGGTGGAAATTCTATAACGTCTGCCAGATACACCATATGGAGTTTTCTTCCTCGTCAGCTTTATGCGCAATTCTCGAAAGTTGCAAATTGTTACTTTATGGTGGTGGCCATAATGCAGATGATTCCGTCGTGGTCCACTACAGGAACATACACCACTATAATTCCGCTTTTAATCTTCATATCCATCTCCATCATGCGGGAAGGGTATGACGACTGGCGACGTCATCTTTTAGATAAAGAGGAGAATAACAGAGGTGCGAAAATTTTGGAAAAAGCTCAGATTTACGCTTTGGGAAATGTAAGTGACACTTCTATGACCCACTTGCAGGATAGAGAGGACCACGAACAAGACATTTCTACCGATCACATAAGTCTGAGTTTCCACGACCTCTACATAAAGAAAAGTCAGTGGAAACGAATACGGGTGGGACATATCATTAAATTAGACGAAAACGACTGGGTTCCTGCAGACTGTATTTTACTTACGGCAAAGTCGGAATCGGGTGAGGCGTATGTAGAAACCATGGCTCTGGATGGCGAGACCAACTTGAAGCCCAAAACAGTCCATCCGGAGCTCTTTAAATATTGCAAAACCGCAAGCGGTTTGGCTTCTCTGGATAGCATGTCAGTCAGTGTAACGTCAGAGGATCCCAACATGGATCTGTACAACTATGAGGGGACTTTAAACGTTGGAGAGCAAAAGTACGCATTGGGATCGGAAAACATTTTATACCGCGGGTCAATTTTGAGAAACTCTACGGGGGTTTTGGCATTGGTGGTGTTTTCAGGAGAGGAGACAAAGATACGGATGAATGCGATCAAAAATCCAAGAACAAAAGCTCCAAAGTTGCAAAAAGCCATCAACCTGATAGTTGTGTTTATGGTGTGTGTAGTTATTTTCCTATCAGCCTTCTCTCTGATGGCGCAACGGCTTTTGTGGAGGAAAAATAGGTTGACAGCGTGGTACCTAAGACAGGAGGATGCAGGAGTGGCTGCTACGCTGATGGGATTTATCATCATGTACAATACTCTGATTCCGCTGTCTCTGTATGTGACGATGGAGATAATCAAGGTTGTGCAAGTGCTTCTGCTGCAGTGGGATATAGACATGTACCACGCCGCGTCCAATACTCCGGCAGCAGCTCGCACAGCTACGATTTTAGAAGAATTGGGGCAGGTGGGGTATGTTTTTTCTGACAAGACTGGTACTTTGACGGAAAACAAGATGCAATTTCAAGCAGCTTCTGTGTGCGGGGAAGCTTATTATATGCAGGGTCCTGCATCAAGTAAGAAGATGCATCAAATGGTGCAGCAGATGCAGGCGCATCCAGACACCGCCGTTGCGAAGCGATGCCATATGTTTCTGTTGTCGTTGTCTCTTTGTCACTCTTGCATTCCGCGATACAGAGACGGCGAGGTTGACTACCAGGCGTCTTCTCCCGATGAGCTTGCCCTTGTTGTGGCGGCACAGGAGTTGGGATATGTGTTGTATAAGCGAGAGAGAAATACCGTTGTCATCATGACTTATCCCGATGGGTCTACTCCGTTTGAAGAGAGTTACGAAATCCTGGAAACTGTGGAGTTTACATCGTCTCGCAAACGCATGTCAGTTGTTGTTCGTTTCCCCGATGGCAGAATCTGTCTGCTGTGCAAAGGAGCAGACAATGTGATTATGGATCTTTTGGAGGAGAGTTCTCTCGCACGAGAGAAAGCTCGAGAACTGAATGTCGAGTCGAAAAAACGGAAGGCGTTGGAAGCTGAGGCGGTGATGCGGAATTCCATCTCTTCCAACCGCAAAAGCTCTCTTGACTATAGGCCAAGTATGGAGATTGTGGATGGGATAGCCAAGAATGCCCGCAAGTCGCTGCATCTTCAACAGCGGAAGAAGTATGGCGACCATAGCTTGTCCTCTGAGTTTTTGTTTGAACGTACTTTAGAGCACGTAGAGCAGTTCTCCACCGAGGGGCTTCGTACGCTTGTGTACGCTCATCGGTGGCTTGACCCAACTGACTTCAACGAGTGGCGGGAAAAGTACTCGCATGCGAAAACCGCTCTTTCTAACCGTTCAGCGGAAATTGAAAGAGTAGGTGCGGAATTGGAAACAAAGCTGCAACTCGATGGAGCCACCGCCATAGAGGATAAGCTGCAGCTAGGAGTCCCAGACACGGTGGAGCGGCTCAGACGAGCTGGAATTAAAATGTGGATGTTGACAGGAGACAAACGGGAAACGGCCATAAACATTGGCATATCGTGCAAACTCATCCACGACTACTCCAAAGTGGTTATTCTGAGTTCCGACGATGGGATAGAGAGCGTAGGGACGGTTATGGCTGCTGCAGAGTTGGAACTCAAATCTCACTCTGTAGCTCACTGTGTGGTTGTCGTAGATGGACAGACTCTTTCGGAATTGGAAGGTGATGCGACGCTTTGGTCATTGTTTCTTTCATTAGGAGTTGTGGCCGACTCTGTTATTTGTTGTCGAGCCAGTCCGGCCCAAAAGGCCAGTGTGGTAAGTGGAGTGAGATCCCGAAACCCAAGTCAGGTGACCTTATCCATTGGTGACGGAGCTAACGATATTGCCATGATTCAAAGCGCAGATATTGGAATTGGGATCACAGGGAAAGAAGGACTACAGGCTGCGCGATCTGCAGACTATTCAATCGCTCAGTTCCGGTTCTTGGTAAAGCTTCTTCTCGTTCACGGAAGGTACAACTATGTGAGAACGTCCAAATTTGTAATGTGCACGTTCTACAAAGAGCTGCTTTTTTACTTATCGCAGACTCTTTACCAACGACAAACTCTTTTCACGGGCTCGTCGTTGTACGAGCCGTGGTCGCTTTCGATGTTCAATACGCTATTCACATCGCTCCCAGTTTTATGCGTTGGGATGTTTGAAAAGGATCTTCACCCGGCCACTCTGATTGCGGTTCCGGAGCTTTACAGCAAAGGTCGTCAATGCGAGGCTTTCAATTTAAAAGTCTTCGTTGTGTGGATGATCATAGCCGCTTCTCAAAGCGTTATGGTTTCTTTTGTCTCGTGGTCCGTCTATGGGTTCCCCTCGTCTAACGACAACTCCACCTACGCTCTGTGTGTTTTGATGTTTGCCACGCTGGTGATTGTAATCAACACAAAGTGTCAAGTGATCGAAATGCGGTTCCGCACAAAGCTGTGTTTCGCAGGATGGATCACTTCCTGTGGAGGCTACATGGTTTGGTGCTGTCTTCTAGTAGCTCTTTACAAGGACAAGGAGAAGATTTTCGACGCTAAGCACGGATTCTTTGAACACTTTGGAAGAGACTACACGTGGTGGGGGTCTTTACTTTTGCTTATAGTGATTGCAGAGATGGTTGATGTTGTGTGGCAGACTTTTTATGTGGAGCTGTGGCCGTCTGATTCTGATTTGTTTCAGCAAGTTGAGAACAATGTGGATATGCGTAGAAGATTCGAAAACGATGCGTTCCCTTACATGGAACAGTCGTGGACATGGCCCCACGAGTCACAGATTATAGAGAGCGACTTGGAAAACATGCCCACGCCCAAGCAATGGCTTCACAAGTTTCGTTCTTTTGTTAAAAAGGGATCCACAAAGCCCACGAGAAAAAGAGCTGATACTCTTCCCACTTCTACTGAACTTCCTCCCGGTTCGGACTCAATTCCGTATAATGTGTCTTCGCATGAGGTTCTGCCAAGTGGGAAAGTGGTGAAGCGGCAGGAGCCGAGGTTTGACGATATAGAAGAGAGCGATCGGGAGATTGAGCTTGTTATTGAGAGGCGATTGAATGATGTACGACAGTCTAATGGCCAGGACTCGCTATGAGGGTCACGATTTAATGGAGAATGCATTCTCGGTGACTTCTTGCGCAGTCTCCAGATTGCAAGATCGGAGCACAAGGTTGTTTTGCATTTGATTATAATGTATAGCTACTCGATTTATGGACATCACGCAGATGGATTAGCCGTGCTATACGCAGACTACCTAAGAACGAAACAGCGGAAGCTTCAACGCGATTAACAGAATGACAATGAAACGAAGAAGGACCAGAGGGCGATGCAACATACGCCATGCTATCAAAACAGACATTTCTTGGAGGTCAGTCTGAAGTGGAGAAAACCCTACCAAAGTTATCAAGAGATGATAAACCTGGGTCAATTGACAATACACGTGAAGGCTACAAATATACATGGTGTATTTTTTGGATCATGTTTCAATGCTTCTTGTGGAGGAGATAAATGAACACAGATTAGACGTTGAAGATATTTCTCTCTTCTATAAGACTGTTCCTGTTGGAGTGACTTTATGAAATTGATGGTGCTACACATGGGATAGTTCTCGACTCTTCCACCTAATCCAATAGTCTCAACTGTCGGATTATCAGCCATAATCGAACTGCTGATGTGATAGGGATAATGATCGGACTAAAGAAGATTGGTCGTGCATGTATTTCTCTTACTCCGCATCACTTGCAGTAGTCCCATGCAATCAGTGTATAAAAGAACCTCGATTGTGTAGCAGCTTTAGGTAGAAAAAGAGCACGCTTAACCGAACAAGATTAGCGACAAATACTCAACTTACACAAGAGAATATTAGAATTCTTACACGAAGAAGGAAGGTTTAGCATGGTACAATCATTGGGAGCTGCCACCCCACCTTCGAAAATGTGGTGCTGCGCATTCTTATTTGACTACTCTGTGACTCGGGGTCATCTTCGGGGGTTTTGTTTATGATAGACCTATAAATATCCGAATGCGGTAGTGCTCCTTGAAAGGGATGGGTGGGTTTCCTTTTTGTACAAGATGTGGTATTGTAGGCTTTCGAAGTAGTGGTGCTGGATCGAAAGGTGGATTAAATCTGCTGGCTATTTACCCCAACAATCGTAGTGTCCGTTCTTTGGAGACTGTTTCCGGCTGACTGACTATCGAAATCGCACTGCTGGACACTACTATACGACTGATAATTTTCGAGAAGATCTTAGGGATATGTTATCTCTGAAGCGAAGCTGAAGACGATTAGATGAATGTATTATGATTTGAAGATTGTGGCCGCTTTAAATTTAGTGACTAACTATATGGTACCGTGATAATAAGATTTTGTATGTCAGACTGTCGTACTTTGATGCGCGATGAAGCACACTTGTGCATTGCATTGCATGACGGCACTTCCTAAGGGGACATTTTTTCAAGCTGAACGGTGATGTCCGGTTGCGACGAAGGGTTTGGGCATAACGTATTTCTTTCCTGAGTAAGGCTGAAGCCACCACAGAAACACATAATCACGAGACTCAGTCAACACTAAAGCGTTCACCTCAATGATCTCACTTCTCGACATTTCAAGGGCCAGGACACAGATTTAAAGGGTCAAGACATTTGAAATGGCCGAAATTGCATTGAAACTACTCGATCCATAAAATGGATGGACGAGTTCAGATTCTTATCTCTGGCTGTTGTTTTCGAGTCACCGTTGAGAAAGTGAGTGAATTCAGAGTCAAAGGCTGTTGCAGACTGTCAATTATTATCAGTGACTCTGCTTTCAGTAGGCTATAAATAGAGCCACTCAGTAAAACCCTTTGTTTCTAGGCCTCCAAAGTATCTTTGGCTACAGTAACTGGCCGGATGCAATATTCTACAACTCTTTTCCACGTCACAGAGTGCGTCCAACTGAGGAGTTGAAATTTTCACCTGTGAACACATAGACTCAAAAGGAGTAATAATAGAATCTGAACGCTATATATGTTAGGCTGTGAATGACTTACTATACTTCATTATAAGACTATAGAAGTTGGAAAGGTGATAAGTCCAAAGTTTCTGTTGAGAAATACACCGATAAAGAGAAAGCGCATATTGGAGAGATGACCATAGACAACGTGCTGTCGGAGAAAGAACAGAAAGAGGAACCGAATTCCACACCCAAATTCAGAGCCTCTCTAACGGGCAGACTAACTGGTTGGAATGACAGTCCAGACTTTTCATGCCAGGTCTTCGGCATGCGAAGTACAAACCCCCTTTTCAACTCAATGCAGTCACAAACCCCTTCGCAAACAACCAAGTGCTCTTTAATGGAGACAGATATCTTTTGCCAAATGCAATGTCACTCAGCAGATATGGAAAAGTAGATCAGGGAAATTCACCATCACTAGATTTGTGGAATTCACGCAGATACGTAGACTGTATGCTTACGATCTTTCTGTATGTAGTTTACTTTTTACCAGCGGGATGACGATACGGCAATCAGCTTCCATGGAGCTGCCGAAGTGAGTAAGAGCTTTAGAAATAGCATTTTTGGACTTATAGAATAAATTGTTCCGCAGTGCATTCGCATGCATACGCATGCATGGGACCGCATACAAACAAGTAATAAACGGAAGCTCAATGTGTTTGTATTTCTTGTGCCTAGACAAACCTTCCTGCTACGAATGGGCGATAAAGTGGTGGAATGACGACGTACTTGAAAAGATCTGGGGACAATTCATTAGTGGGAGGGAGAAGCAAATCGATCTGTCGCACAATTTAGAGCTAATTTTGAATACGTTCACTCGTAACGATGCCCACTATTAAGTTTCACAAGACCACAATAGAAAACACCTTTTCATGAGAAACACCATTTTTTTTTGTGATATTGAACATAGTGGTATTGTACGTCACTAGAGGACTTTTCACGCTACATCAATTAAAAAGGGACACCTCAGGTATGTGACATTGCATACGTGGATTGTTCATAAAAGCTTCCTCAGCTTCGCTTCGTCGCCTCTATCCACAGTCTGGTCATTAAGATTCACTTTCAAATCCAAAAGAACCATAATTGACAACATCAGGGCGGAGACGCACCTCGCTTAATGCTGACAGTCACGGATATGCATGCGATAAACCGTCGTGCATATAGATGCATACCCGTGCATACTCCTCGCCCCTCTTTCCACCTCTTTGCAGGACCGAGTGAGTTGTTATAGACCTTACATAAGAAGCCTCTCTCCCTAGCAACTTCTCTCCCTAGGACCCTCCTCTCAAAACCTGCCAAGGTGAGCTCATCCTCCTCCGTCGGATAACCCACCAAAACAGGGTAACACCCGTGCACCATCAACCTACAGAGGCATCTCCCTCTCACGATGGATGAGACTACGGATTTCCTTAACGATGCGATGGAGGAGCCAGGGCTGAATTTTCTATCGGAGACAGACTTCTTCAAGTACAGCGAAGGAGAAGATCTTTACGAGTTCACTGAACCGAATACTTTCCCCACCGAAGATCTGACATTTTCTGGCGGTGACCCACTCGCAAAAGATATCAACGAAACTACTCATCAGAAACGGCGGAAACGAGCGTCTGGAGACATTTTGGAACTTTTGGTCGCTGAGTTCAATTCCAACTCCAACCCAAGCTCAGAAAGAAGAAAAGAGCTTGCCTCGCAGACTGGAATGACTGAGCGTTCAGTCCGTATTTGGTTTCAGAACAAACGTGCGAAAACCAGAAAACTCGGAAAGGCTAATCAGGACGAGTCTAGACCGGTCTTTTCGAGAGGAAACACAATCTCTGATTTTAGACCGCAATCTGCCCAGCCTGAAATTATCAACGGAGCGTATTGTCTTATCGACTGTGCTTCTATTTCCATTGGGTCGTGGCAGAGAATCAAAAGTGGGTTCCTTAACAATTCTCTCTTGGGGAACCTCCTAAACCTCTCACCCAAGTTTCTCTTCAACCTCATGTTCACCACGGATCTTCTTGTGATCTTGTCAAAGAAAAACGACGAGATTAACTATTTCTTTTCTGGATTTTTCGACAATTCCAAAGTTTTGTTTCGGATCTTTTATCCCATGTCCTCCATTTCTAGCTGTGCCCTGATAAATAACCAGGTTCGGTCGGATAAAGAGGCGAGCTACGAAAGTGAGCTTAGCATTAACCTCATTGCCCCACCAAAGTTTGCTGTATTTTTCTCGCACAATAAAGTGACCCAACAGGAGAATCCCAACCAGTGGCTCATCTGCGATGACTTTAGCGAGGACCAGCAGGTTTTCTTTGCGCATAACGGAGAGGGCGGACATAAAGTTCCGCATCTTCTTCATGGGGATTTGACTTATTTGAAGTTTTTGAATCATTGTATACTGCACTATCACAATCAGCAGAGAGAAGAGCATTCCACTATGGAGTTTGATTTGGATGTCCTTCCGAGGGAGGATCCTCTTAATGCTAGTGTTTCGTCTCCGGATAATGATTATCTTTGAGACAAAGACATCCCTAAAGCGAAGCGGAAGGGATGTCCTGAGATCGATTCCCTTCAGCGACCTCTGAAGCAAGAGATGTCCTGAGATTGTTTTGTGGTTGACGATGAACCTTTGAGGGACTTGTTAAAATCCATGATCATTCTATGGATCTTTTCGGACATTTTATGGACATTGGATGGTTATTCTATGGCCATTGTATTGTCATTTCATGACACATTCACGGACATTTTATGGACAATCTGTCGGAAACTGTAAAGCGGCATCACCCTCATTCAAATACAACCATTTTGACAACCTGCTTAGACCTGAGAGCTCATACAGTATAGAGGAAAGCCATATAGCTCAGTCAATATATTCTGTCAGTGCATATGGGGGTGCAAAGACGGTGTGAAGTATCCTCACAAAGATGGTGAGAGAAGGGAGCAAGAATATTGAATTATCAGAGTTGGTTTGGAAATGATAGAGTCAGTGTGGAGATCTTTGAGTTCTACTGATCGAAAGCATTTTCAGTGAATCTACTCAATCAACTGTTAAATCAGTGTGCCCAGTCTGTCATGGTTCAATTTGCTGCCACCGAGCGATGGATATATTTCTGAGAAAGCCCCTCCGGAGCAATATTATCTAGATACACGCCAGGTGCACTCAGTACAAGCAGCTCTCAAAATGCTCAAAATTCCCTTATAACCCGGCCTGGATAGATATGTCACTACATGATCATTTATTCTCCCCACCAGTAATGTAGTGGTGCCTATGCTATATCTATATGTTTGGAACCATTTTTCGGTGATTTTGACTCCACCTTGCACATATAATCATACATCACCGGTGGAACCCAATAGAGATGTGGGAATTCCAATACAACTATACCCCATACACCCTCTAGTTTGTCGGTTCCCCAAATTCAGTCATCAGAGGCTGATTCTCTTGGAGATGATAGAGGAAAGATGACTGTGGCTTGTCCGACGTGCATAAACTATATGCACAATTATGCAGGGATGATACTGCATGCACTTTTCAAATGCACCATAGAGATTTCACGAAATGCTAAAGGCGGCAACTATTCTGAAAGCCACCAAATTTATTTCGTCTTTATAGAAGATCTGATAGTTGCATTCAAGTGCAACCAATGAACGTGGACCGGAAAAGTAAAGAGTACATCGAGAAAGAAGAAAAAGGAGGAGGGGGGCAAGCTCAAGCTCACTCATAACTCACAACGTGGTCGCATCAGACTGAAAAGGTTAACAAAGACTGAGAAACTTACACTCGAAAGATTTACAGCGCCCGTTTGATTAAATTCACTTCTTCTACTGCTACCACTCGGAGGTCTTGGTTATATGTACTTGCAATTTATATCAAATTTTTAGATAATTTAAATCATTTTCCTCGTCTTTGACTTTTGAAGAGTCATCCGGAAACTCTCGATTTCCTCAGATAGTTGTGGGAGAGCTGGTAAAGTGAATGTGTAGCCGAAGAGTGAATATTCAAAATCGTTATAACAAGGGTTTTATGCAGTCAAAAGCAATGTTTGGAAATAAGATTGCAACCTACCTACTGAGCAGCACATGTTTAAGCTAATGAGTTAAAGGTTGCATAATACTCTTTGCTCCTGAAGTTTGAGCCTTTAAAAAAGTTTTCACAGACTTTATCAATTCGAGCAATTTGAATTCAAAAACAACCACACAACGATAGTCCAGAACATGCGAATTACGTCGGCCATCTTTATACAGCATGGCAAACTGAAGCAAGAGTTTCAGATGTTGATTCTTTCATCACTAACAGCACTCAACTCCATAAACTATCGCGTCACCTAATTGACCTCGATTGCAATCCACACTCAACTTTGCCAGTCAATCTATAACCATCGACAAATAAAAAATGTATCATGTTTCGCCTCTATATCCCATATGTCTCAGCTCTTGAATAAAACACCCACAACTGCGTTTCATGCTAGACGGAATATTGGAGTTTTGAAGATAGGTGCATCCCGGACTATATGTCCGTTTGGAGAAGATGCGAATCAGCACGATTCGATCATCTCAATCATGCATCCCCTCCATGCGAATATCACGTGACAGATGCATGAAGACGCATATCGCTTATGCATGCTGCAGTAAAAATAGTTTCCTCCCTTTTGAGCCCAGGTATATCTTTGTAACAATCGTAACTGTTCTAATATATCTGCCCTCAGTAACACAATTTAATCCAACCAATACCACTTACCCTACAATCACTCAGTCATACAGGGGAGGATCAAGAGGTACCTCGAATCTATCTCCGGTATCACTAGTCCCCGATACACTTCGCTGTAGACTGTTCAAGGTAAACTCTTCATCCACGTCACTATAACTAGTTGCTTGAAAAAAATCCGGAGGAAACTCTTCGCTATCCTCCGAATGAGCTCTTTCAAGAACCACATCATCCTCAACACGATGATAGTTCGGAGGAGGAGGTGCGTTCCCCTCCAAAG
Source organism: Citeromyces matritensis (assembly GCA_030570875.1). NCBI lineage: Eukaryota > Fungi > Ascomycota > Pichiomycetes > Pichiales > Pichiaceae > Citeromyces > Citeromyces matritensis. The sequence goes on from JAJLWQ010000013.1 coordinate 34,880, forward strand.
GAGCAAACCCCCATTTTTTGACATTCCCCTCTATAAAAACGTACCCAGCCTGACCGACATTGACATGCAATTCACAAGGGCCGGTGGCACCCAAAATAGGAAAAAAAGCCACTGATTTAGGCAGATAAACGTGTCCACCTATACTAGACTCTGATAGCTTTTTCCCGTTACGCGTAAAGAAAACTTTGCTACTTCTAGTTCTATATCCAACGCCTATAACGTCACCTCTCTGCACCTCCGGGAAAATGTTCTTCCCTGTACTGTCACTCAGTGGGAAAGGCTGATTGAATCGTCTGGACCCATCCGAGTCATAACAGACAGAAGTCCTGTGCCGGCCAGGAAGTCTAAAAAAAGGGTAAGGATTTGACGCTAAGCCTATACTGAATGTTGTTTCAGGAGCAGCACTATAGACTTTGGTTTCGTAGTAATAAACCTCATTCGCAATAGGAACGGGTAAATTGGTTTGTATAGAGGTTTCCTGATTTTTATCCATAGTGCAGAAAATCACCTCGGTTCGACTCGAACACCGGACCGAAGTGGTTCGAGGAACAAATTCCCACGCTTTAACAGCTTTATCTTGAATTAAAAGATGGTAAGAAAGCGGCAAACAGTCTGATTTTTGAATGAGTGTTTTGTTTAGTTTAAGGTATTCCTTAGCCTGGAAATAGACTTCTTGTTCGTTTGGAGAGAGTTGCTGCAAAGCCAAATTATCTTCTTCCTGTTCTCGTAGTTCGTCATCGAGCTCGCCCGGTATAAGATTAGATAGGGATATTCTTCCCTTGAGTTTTTGGAAAGCAAAGTAGAAGAGTGCTAAAAAGACCAACGCCGTTACACCGGATGCCACAGTGATCCCAACAACAATCAGCGTATCGTGTCGACTTGAGCCTTGGATTTGAAGGATGGGTAGCGCGCTTACCTGAAGAGGTAGCATAGCCATACTTATCGGTATCATGTGGAGCATTTATGAAGCATTATATATATATATATGGTTCTGAAGATCTTTACCGAATAGCCGTCTGCGGGAGTGATTTTTATACGTATTATAACTCTGGAGTAGAGTGGAGTCAGGTTATCAGAAGCGGGACAGTCATGTATTGAAAGTAAAAGGTGGCTGGATCGGTTAATGTGTATTTTTCCTCACGTGAGCGTAGATGTATCTTTTCATCTTTCAATATCAGTTACAGGATTGTGATAATAAGAGAAGTATCTAACTGAGGTACTTCTTTTCTTTTCTCATATCTGGCTGATGGTAATGAGTTAGCTGTAAGCTGAATGTCTAGAGAAACTTCTCTCTGATGAGGATATATACCAGTGCAGACGTCTTCTGAGCGAATGTTATAATTCTTGTTATATGAGAGGGATGTGACACAGTGGGAGATTTGATAAGGGTATATCTTACTGTGAGCGGCTGAAGTTATTAAATTATCAGTCTCACGGTTTTTGATGTTCTCTCCGCTTCAGTCGGATCCATCGATTGAGGTATGCTCACTCCTAGGACAGTAATGATTGTCAAGGCCAAGATCTTGAAGCTAGTGCCGGCATGGATCGAAGCGGGTATCACTTGCATAGCATAATTCTACACTGCCCTACTCATAAGTTATATAAGTACGCTTAGAACAAGCTTGAAGGCTTGATTTCAATGAGCAATCGGCGTGATGAAGAGAAGCAGACCTCAATAAAATGGATCGAACCGGTGGGTCGGTTCGACACCCGCAGATTGCATTTACCATCATCAGTCGCCTTTGTCGGGTGTGTCAGGAACCTTTCTGGACATTCACACCCCTCTGTATAAAGCCGTCTTTTGGAACTTGTTCCATATAAAGCTTATGTGATATAAAGATGCGGAGTTTACTTGTCCTCCTCCATGGGTGAGTGCGAGTATATATCAGTACCCTTCTAAAGACAAGAGCCTGTTTTCTAAAGTGTAGCTCTTGATTAAGAGTTGTCAAGTGAACATGAAGGTTTGATATGTTCACATTAGCTATGGTATCAGCCTTGCACAAGGCCGTTAAAGGTGGGGTAAAGATGGCAATATAACAAGCTTCGATAAGATGAGAAACTCTAGAATGACATTTTCTAGCTGTAGTTTCCGTTGTGCAGTCTTGCTGATATCCAACATACTTTTTGCCGGCTCTTGATTATTACTCTCAGTCGGTGTGTTTTCAAATGAATACATGAACAAACAATCTTTTTGTCTTTCTGAAAAAGTCAGATTACTTTTCCCGTTATCAATCTATCCACAGATCAATTGTATGCAGTTCCCAACAACTCATCAATGGCTCAAATGATTAATGTCCACACTAATGAAGATAGCCACCTTTAGTCCGAGTGAAAATAAAGATCGGTGGGATTCCGTATTGCGATGAGTAATCGCTTTATGATGCACTTGAAACCGTCTTTATAATCCATGCTCCCAGTGATTGTCTGGTTTATTCAAGAATGCTCGATCTACCGTGCGCTCCGTTTAAAGAAACACTCAGTCCTCCACTCTATACTCAACACTTTGACACTTCATTTCATTCTACTCCATCTGGGACGGGCTCACCTGACTGGCCCAAATGACAAATCCACAACATCAAAAAGTCGCCCTAGTCTGCGAGAAAACTGTGGTGCGTCACCTTTCTTTATCGACTTCATGCATGCGGTAAAATGGTACCCGTATGCAGCAATTAATGACTCCTTCGGCAGAAAGCTTAAAGAAAAATTGTTGTACAGAGAATAGTGATGCGTAAAGAACAATGTGAGTGTCACCATGAGCAGTGGATTCAGCTCTAATCTGTACCTTTCGCTGATTATAGGGTTGGGCAACAACCTACTAGTCCTTGTGAAAATTCCGCTTAGTTGTCTGACCAAAGTCACATAACCAGCAGCTCGAGATAGTTTTGGAGAACGCACTTCGATCACTCTAGTATCAAAAGTTTTGTCATCTTTGATCTTGAAGTTGATGAACAAAAGTGTTTGGTCGTTGTAGATTATAGGAAGCACAATCTGCTCTTCACTCGGGAAGACATGAGGTTCATCATCAATTACTGAAAACTGTCTTAAAGGAGCAATCACAATCCTTCCAGGTGAGGGAGAAGAACGCAATTCCCCATTGAAATTACATCTGATGAAGTCTAGCGCTTTATCGACAACCTCCAAAGTAGAATGCATGTCTATTATTTCTGAGTTTATCATTTTCAGAAATGAATCAGCTCGCTGTTTCCATTCTGCACTCAAAATATCCTCTTTAGAAATTTTGTGGAATAATTTTTGATGTCTATTCGCATTTTGCACCAAAAAATCAAGTGAGAATGGTTCTTTTTTCGCGGTTCGCATTTTGTAAAGAGTGACCAATTTCGAGTATTGTTTCGAGTCGAAATCCGCAGTATCGAACAATTCGGTAGCCTGACCCAAAATGTAGAGCTCTGGGAAAGTTGAAAGGCATAGAGCATAAAGTACACCAAAAAGACTCACTTCTGGGATTTTAGAAACAGAAGTGATTATACAATGAGGAAATATCATAAACATAGGCGGAGAGGCTGGTTGGGACGAGAAAGCGATCATGTCTGAGCTTGATTTACGAAACCTCCAAATTTCTTTCGAATCCTCGAAAAAAATGACATCTGTCGCCAATGCCCAAACCCCATTGTTCCCCTTGATTGTAAATGTGAGACACCATTTTTTCTTGATCAGCAGAGGTTTGAAGAGTACGTGTCTTCCTTGCAAAATGTCGGTAGGAGTTTTCTCTGTGAATCGCGATATGTGGCAGTTTTGGTTGGGAAGCAATTCGCATAAAAGATCGAGCATCCCGAAAAATTCATTTCTGTTCATTGGTGGAGTTTCATTGTCCTCCGATGTTTTGTGTCCGTTCTCCATAAAAGGTGGTGCACAGACCAAAAGTTATTGGTGGAAAATTGGTGGGTGGTTATTTAGGGAAATTTACAAAACGCGACACCTAGTTTTGAAATTTACGCGCACATATGCACCAAAGTTTAGCATTATGCAATGATATGCATGAGGTGCATCAGATATGTAAAGTTCAGAAGAATGAGATTAACAGAGTAAAAACGCTCAACAGAATGGAAAGAGTTGATTAGACAAGTCTATCTAGGAAGGAAATTTGGTATAGTCTTGACAATATAATGGATTACCAAGAGTACAAAGCGAATTGTCAAAATTTATAAACCAAAACTGGTTCTTTGCATGTCGTTCTGGATGAACACACGTTTCAGTCTACCCTCTGCTAGTATACGCCTTTCTTGGACGGCCAGGGGACTGCTTGTTGTTGGAGGCATTATCCTCCTCGGAGTCGATGCTGTCCCGGAGCAATGTACCCTCAATAGGACGTATATATGTGTGTAGATATGATCCAACTCATAGACGTAATACCCCTTCTGTATGCAATATGATATAATCACACATAGTGAAAGGATTTTCCAGTATTAGGGTGTGCTGTATAGAGCTTACCCAAAGTACTCATGTTCTCATAATGAAGACAAATCCAAAACCTGGACTTGCAATGGAGTGCTTTTTCAAAAGTTAACTTCATGATGAATACTTGATAGTAGCTGATTGGAAGAGACACCTACCCAATTTTTTCGCGAGGATTCTTTGCTATTGTTTTTTTATCATAGTTGTTTGAGTCAACTTGATGATCACCACATCCCACAATATCGTGAGATCTCGGTACTTATTATACGATTGACACTCTTCTGGAGATGCTCAAATGATTCCGTCAAACCGGTATGGACTTTTCAGCCAGTTGCACAGGCAAATGCTGTTTCATATTCGATAAAAACTACAAACTCAGAATCATCTCTTCCGCTACGCTTCATAGATGATAGGATATAACATCTCTATACTACTTGACCTAAAATACATAATATACACTAAAATTTGAGCAACTTGGCCATCTTGTTGAGGTTTTCCCGCATCAATACGCGATGGTCTATAATGGAAGCCTTGAGCAGTGACTCCAGGAGTAGACCGTAAGCCAAAATCTCATCTTGGGTTGGATCCACCTTGAGATCAAAGTTGCCTGTGGTTAAAAAGCGATGCATGAAATATAACAAACCAACAATCATATTCTTTACCGTGAGGTCCGCCATCTTCTGATACCTAACACCATTCACCTGTACGATTTTCCTGTGGTAGTAAAATCCGTAGGCTTGAACCAGTTGTTTTACAATTTCCGACCTGTACAGATCTTTGATGTTTGTCTTTTTCGTGATTTCGATAAAGTTCACCACGGTGTCGCCATTTGGTGCGCTTTTGAAATTTATGAGAAAAACACTGGTATTGTTATAAGTGACAGGGAAAATTTGGTTCCTGGACTCGTTTTCGATCGACAAAAGCTCCTCAAACTCCTCCTTGTCAAAAATGACACCTTTGCCCTTTTGACTGTAGGAAATGGTGAGTTCTCTCAGGAGGATGGGGAACTTTTTGAGATCCTTGTTCTGGTCCTGGTACCATGACTCGATCATCTCGATAACGGCGTCGATACTGTCGATGTTGTCGGGGAAGTCGTTGAGATCGTCATGAACGTTCTCGAGGTAAACCTTTGCCACGTCCGGTTTGAGCAGAGCGAGGTCCGGACTCTTGGAAAGCGGTTTTGGTTTCTTGTTGGACTCCTCCTTGACTTTTTTCTTTCTCTTTTTCTCGGGCTTTTGAGTTGAAGAGGTTTCTATGGGTGGTGCGGAAGATTTTGGTTTAGAAGGGAGGGATGGAGTTTGTGCGGATGGTTTCACGGTTGGTTTGGACGCAGCTGTCTGTGGCTTTGGAGACGGTTTTGGAGTTGCCAGAGGGGGTTTCTCGGAATCAGCTATCTTTGGAGATGGTTTGGTGGGTGGTGTGGTTGAAAGAGGGGGTTTCTCCACCTGTTTGGGAGGGGTTTTTACTGCTTGTGGAGTTGTTGCAGTTGACGAAATAGGCTTTGAGACAGGCTTTGAGATAGGCTTTTCGATTGGTTGTGGGGAGGCTTTAGCTGACTTTTCTAATGGCTTTTCGGACTTTTCTGTAGACTTTTCAATGGGCTTTTCTGTAGACTTTTCAATGGGCTTTTCTGCAGATTTATCTCCAGACTTGTCCATAGTGTTGATAGGCTTTCCAGTCACCTCGTTTCGAGAAGTCTCAGACAATGCCTTTTTTTCCTGCTCAAAACCACCTTTGGCTGAACCAGACGGTGGGACACTGGCAGTCGAAGACCCTGATCCATTTCCCATAGCCGTTCCTTTCGCACTCTTTGAAGAAGTGTTTTCCTTGGTCTTATTTTGAGGAGTAACCTCCTTCTTAACTACAGGCATTTTCTCATCTTTTCCTACATTGTCACTTTTCACATCACCAGTCGCATTAGAGGGCAACTTCTCCTTTGGTGAAGGCTTTTCCTTTGATTCTTCAGCCTTCGGTGGTTGATCCACTCTCGAAATAGCCTTATCAAACAAACCTCTCCCTAGCAAATTTCTCTTTGTAATCATATCGCGGTCCAAGGACTTGAACTCTTGATTGAAAAATAAACTCACATCAAACCTATTATACTTTGTTTGAGCTCCATTGAGGAAATCCATAATATTTCTAGTGCAGCAAAACGCGTAAATCACAGAAAGACAATTTATGGCCTGAACTGGGCTTGTTTCAAGAAACAATTTGGCCACTCGGAAAGGACGCGAAAGAGATGACTGTCTCAATTTCTGCTGAGCAAAAATGATAAATTTTTCTAAGGCTAAAACGGTGTTGATAGGGAACTCGGTTTCTCGTGAAGGAGAACAGTCAATAAGAACGAGATGCGACGAGTGCTTAAAGGAAAGCGCCAAATGCCAATCATTTTCGTAATTAAAGGGGAAACACATCACTTCTGAAGACTGATCTTTAGGCCCAAAATTTTGGTCGTCGCGATAAAGACCTATCGTCAGGTCAGGATTCACGTAACGATCGATAATCATGTTGGCGTAGTAGAATACCATATCTTCAGACCATTTGGAGTTGAGCTGCGAGTTGTCAGAAGTGTTCACAGTGGACTTCATCCCTGTGGCCCTATGGACCATTTGGCAATCCGGCATGAGTTTTGAGGGTGTATATAATATATATAGAAAAAAAAAGAGGCGAAAATTTGCTGGCTACGTATCAAAAGAGATGGGAATAATCTTAGAGTGAATTATTTTAGGAAAGGATTAAATTTTTTGGCATTAAAGATGATTCTAGGGACGGCGGTGACTCATTTAGTGGAGCATGAAAAATTTTTACCTATCGAAACGCACTCAAAACGCACTCAAAACTGACGCGTCGCATTATCAGCGCTGAAACAGGATAATATAAAAGGAGGACCCTGTAGTACGTCTTTTATCTGTATAGTCTCTCCAATAGTCTATCTTGAATAACATGATGATTTTAGAGAACAGAATTTGGGTATGATGTTTTCTTTTCGCACGCGAATTTTGAGTGCAAGTGTGAATATTTCTGTAAGACTGGACTGTGAAGATGTATTTTTGAGACTTTGAATCTTGAACAACTCAAGGGTGTCTTACAAACTATTAAAATTTTGATAATCTTATGTGACGTCATTCTTCGATTCAGCAGTCACGTGACCTTGTTTTCTCAGTAAATAAAACTTTGCTCACACACGACTTTCTAAATTTTCTCTGGAATTTGACTTTTTTTCGCGGCAGAATATTGCATCTACCAGACGCACGCTTGCATGAATATGCATGAAATAAACAATAGAACGCAAAAAGTGCACTTAAGTGCGTCTTCAAGTGTATAATCAATAAAAATATAAACTGACTCATATATCCCCACATAGTCGACCTAAATGAACACACCTGCACATGCAAAAGTTGGCAAAAAGCCGGTCTTTCTTGTCTCCATGTTGCTGTGGTTTCTAGTTTTCTCAGAAAGGATTCAATCTTTACGTGGACGCGACCTACACTATGGAAAGCCATTGTAAGTTTCATCAAGCTGCGATTTATCCGAACCTCATGCCTCATTGTGGGAACAGGAGCAAAATGAAGATTTCAGATTACTCACACCCAATAAGGAGGTGGGGTTTGGTCGTCCAAAATAGAAAAGTGTTCGAAAAGACGTGTCCACCCGGAAGACATTGAGATAAAGATACGAGAGTTCAGATACTCAATTCGACAACGTGTAGTCCCCACCGATTTACGCTGAGGGTGATTCCATCAGATCACATGTCTATGAGCTCCCACCTACGGCCGGCGGACATTCAAGTCCTCAAACTCTCTGAACCTATCTGCGCCCTCGCTTGTGTCTTCCATGTCGACCGATTTTAGTCTGTCGCTAGAACCTCAGACCTGAGCCAACCCCATTCAAAATAGCACACCCCCGGGAATATAGGGACAACGTCTGCTTAAAATCTCATCCACTCAGAATGACGGGTTTAACAAAGAGAAAGAGCAAACGAGACCAAGAGGTAGACAGTCTCTGATTCCTTCCTTGAGGCTTTGCATTTAGATATAGCAGTAAGGTGCTTTGACTCGTTCAATTCAACAAAGTGGCCCTCAACATTCAAAGTGACCAAGTTGACTTTTGTGCGTTTTGTGCCCCTTATGCCCCTTGTGCCTTTTTCAACTGTTTTCGTCTGCTGATGATAACAATGTCAAGTCCTTGTTGTGTCATTTGCTATTGTGCTCCATTCAATGCGCTTCTTAGTGTCTTTTGTGGCCTTGAGAAAACTGCAGTTTTGATTGATAGATAATAATGTCAGATCATTGAAACCTCCGCATAGTCCCGTCAGTGTCGGATAACAGTGAAGGTGACGCTTCTCAAAATACCAAAAAGGATATCACCATGCTGTATGTGGCTTTACAAGATTGAGTCAGACGTTGCGTTTCGCTTTAAGAATATAATTCAGCCACATGAGCCGCTTTCCGACCTTGGGTTCTATAGCTACCGAGACCCTTGAAAGACGACGCAACTACTGATTGATATGCCGGTAAATGTCAGAGTGTTACCGTGAACCATATAAGTACTTTGCCTGTCATGATCAATTGCGATGTGTGTGTGAGTTGGAGCATTTGCAATGGAAATCATAGAAACTACGCCAATTCCGTGATTCCTATTCGAGAATAGACGCTCTGCTTTGGAAACCAATGATTGTGATACCTTCAAGCGGTATTATACCACAACAACCACTGTTGTCACTGTGGGACACAAACCTCAATTTACGCCGTCTTCTGGCGGTGCGTACCCAAACGAAAAGGAGTTTCGGACATCTCGTATCTATTTCGCTGTGATTCGTAAAGTACCAGAAAGCTTATGTACGTTA
>JAJLWQ010000013.1:50426-95520 GCA_030570875.1 Citeromyces matritensis
ATAGACTTCTAGTAAGAACCAATGAAAGTAAAGCACAAGTTGGACCGTCACACTGTAAACACAATCGTAGAAATAAAGCGCAAGTCGGATTTTCACTCTACACACAATCGTAGAAACAACCAAACGGCAAACACAAACGCCACAACTGCATTCCGTGAATTCTATTTTGAACTCTACTGCTTTTACCACTTTGTGATGACCGGTACGTTTCATTAACATTTTCTATGCTTCTCTCACATTTTAGGCTTCTCTATAGCTTCCTTTAATGTAGTATTCTCAATTATCTTTTATCTTGACCTTTTTCAAATCAAGTTCCAAACAGGAAATGAATCTTTAAGCAGAGTGAATCAGCATGTTTGACCGAGACTCGGCTTGTGCCGGTTTTATGATTTATGCCTTTTGCCCACGTCCCACATCATGTATGTGCCCCTCGTGATACCTCTCCCTTGCGCAAGGTGGCCCAATCACCATTCAGCTACGTTGCACTCCCTTCAAAACAGTTTGCATGACGAGAGAGCACGGACGACTAAAGTACACTGGCAATGTCATTAATTTTTCACAATAACTATTGTCTCAATCAGTTCAGCTTCCAAGAATCCCCGAAGAAGTGGACGTTTTGCTTGTCAGAAAAGCTGATTTTCGAGCTTCTGAAACCTCTAACGATTTTATGGTCGCGATCATTGGAGCGTAGCGGAAATGATTGCACGACGAGATGAATTCTCTCTCTCTTCTTTGATGACATTGATTTGTGGATCGTCGAGGAGTGTGATCATTGAAGCGTAGCGGAAATGATCGCACGACTCGAAGGACTTCTTTTTTGATGACATTAGTCTGTGGATTGTAGAGGAGTGAGATCATTAAAGTGAAAGAAAATTCGTTCGCTCTATTCGGAAATGTAACTTGGAAGTTGAATGGGTGAACGATTGAGTTTCGTGATTACGGGTACCTGTAATGGCTTCAGCCATACCGGGAAGGAAATATTATTGGTTGATGCTATGCCCATACCCTTCGTCGCAACCGGACATCACCGTGTCAGCCATATTGATTCATGTGTGTGCATGGTATAGACATTTACTGCCGATGATTGATGCTGTTTGGGCTGTAAAGACGTTCCTCGCCCGTTCCGAAATTTCGGCGATGAATATCAGAGAACTCATCCACTCGTAGCTATTGTGCTCAAAAGGCATCAATGTACGAAACTACGGCAATCAGCGCCAGATCATGAAAAATGAGATTTGACAAGTCACAAGCTTCCCCTTTTTTACAATGAGAATGGATCTCTTTCATCAGTATATATTGATGAAATTGAAACAGCTAGTTGATCAGGAAAAAGAATAAAGAGGGTCATGTACCCGTAATACGCCAAGTGGAATCGTTCCCACCGTGACTTGCCCATCAAATTGAGTCAATGGAACTCTGTGGTGAGATGGGCACTCTCAGCCGTTTTTGAGAAGTAGAAAATTTATTGGCAGAATGGTCGCACTGCTCATTTGACTGATCAGGAAGCTGACAAAAAAGTATTGCAAATCTTGGACTACTACACTGGAATCTACGAGGAGCTTCTTGCTGTTCCCGTTGTCAAGAGAAGAATGAAGGAGGGAGAAATCTCACTACAACCTAGTTACATCCCAACCACAGGAAGAAGTATTCAGGGAGCCACTTCCCACTGCTAGGGACAAAACTTTTCCAAAATGTTCGAGATCAACGTAGAATGCCGGGAGGGTCCTGACAAGCCCAAACTTTTCGCATGGCAAAACTCTAATACGGCACTAAGCTGTAACTACCATGAGGAGGGTACAATAGGGACAACCCTGCTCGCCAGGGGTATATCTCAGAAAACAAAGCCGCTATGCAGACCCGGCTATGCTGTGGAGAATGACGTAGCTCTTTTTAGTAAAACAATGCCCAGTCTGGGAGAAACTTAAAAAAAACAAATACACCACAATTGACTCGAACCCAGACCGTGCGTGCCCAAAGCATGTGGGCACATTAAAAAATCCGAAAATTGTATGAGTTTGCTCACAAAAAAAGTAGCTCCAGTAAATCTGATGCTTCTTAAGCGCCGCGCCTTCGCTATATTCTCGCTAGAGGCCCTGTAGACAAAGTTGTCCTCTTCGTCGAGGTCGTGTGCCACTCATTTGGAGGTCACCCGTTCGAATCTTGGCCAGGACAAAAATACAAAGTAAATCATCTATAATTCTTCGAAACTCAAGTAGTTCAATCTGCAATGTTTCAGGGTTGATCGAAAATCAGTGGAGATAGATCCCGATTCAAGGCTTACTATTACCGACAAGGGTGATAAGATTTCTCATCTTACAAAAATTCATATCGAATCAATGAATTACATCTACACAGAGAAGCCAAGAGCATACATTCCTAACTGTACAACCTCCAGATACTCCACAAAATCACTGCCAAACCATAATCTGTCTTCTGAAGGAGCCCTTCTCTCTTCCTGTAGTTCCGTCCAAGCTTGAATTGTTTAAAAGTTCCTCGCTTTATATGTTGGACCACCCGAACCAACTAGACATTCTGCAACAGTACAACGAGTTGTACAATCGCTCGGTAGAATGATTTGTGTTGATCAAGATCGACATGAGCTCGCAAATAGTCGGCTATACTTGTAATTATGACATGTTTTTGGAATTACTCGAGCAAACTTTCCTAACCGAGACCAAAAATTACGTCAGTATCAACAGGTTTTATGCTCATGCAGGACACTCGTATGGCTCTAAAAGCATTGAAAATGCCATTGAACTTGAACCTTGTCTGAATATCGCTTTGCTGGAAACTGAGGATTACTAGATAAAGACACTCAACCTCTATATCGGGAACGAAACGCTTCAACGCCCGGTTGATTGGTTTTATCTCTCAGTCCGACAAAGCGTCCATTTTTTGCAAGAGGCTTCATCGGACAACATCTCTTCAGCAATGACTGCCGGTTTTTTTTTTGAAAGACTCATGCAATCGTAGAGAAAAGCCAAAACGCCGCCTCTCATTGTGATACCGGCTGAATGGGTATTGAGCAGCTTGTATTGCAAGGGACGCACTTTACGTCGAAAGACCATGGTAATTTTTCTGACCACACAATTAATGTCCTTTATGATATTTTTCAGAATAGCAAAGATGCAAAACGGCACAAAAGGCACACAACGAACAAAAAGATTGTTATGCATAACATGCAAAGATGCATGAACCAACTGCAGCATCTACTCCAACTATTCAGCTATTGAATTTATTAATTTGAGAAAGCAACTCTGGTTATTCCCTACTCACACTCCCACTGAGCAAACACACTCCAGCTTCCCCGGTCGTCATTCATCACTAGTCCACTCCAAGCACCCACTTCACTCATCTCTACATGCAGTTTCATCTCTTCAAACCCATCGTCAACTCCCATTTTAAAGGTCCTCCCACTCGGACTCTGCAAACGAACACTTGCCCGGGCCCCTCCGGGCGTCGTTCCGTTTGCAGCGTACTGCTTGATGGTGAATAGGAACCTTCCTCCCAAAGTCAGCTTTTTAACCTGTGGTTCCTTTACATAAAGATCATAGCTCTGTGCAAGCGGGGTTGGGTATCTGGTGACGAGCTCCAGCTTCTTGTACTTTCCTCTGTGGAAAATTGGCACACTCAAAGCCAGAGGATGAATACTATCTAGACTCTTTTGCTGTCCCTTACAACCAGCATATACGCAAAGTCTTCCCATTGGGGTTTTCGGAGGAAGCGTTGCTTTAACCTTGACAAACCTCAAATCATTCTTCCAGTAAACCTGGCAGAGAGCATCCCAGTCGATTTCATTTGTCTTTACGTTGGCAAAAACTTCCACGTCGCGAGGTATCTCGAGATCGATTTCTGCAACTTCAAAATCAACCAGCCTCAGCAAAGCAGCATTGCACTTGAAAATCCTCAAAGAGTTGGCGACAAAGGCAGGATACGCAGATGGAAGTACCAAAGCCACGTTGGTGTCTATAGGAGGAACGATGTGCTGCTGCTCAATAATACGGGGCACGTGCGTATATATCAGGTTAAGCGGTTTGGCCAGAAAGTAAAACGTTTCATGTGGCTTCTCTGAGTTGTTCAAAAGGTGGTGAATCTTGTGGGTCATGTTCCCCAATGCGGGATCCACAAATCGCCACTCTCCATCCACAAGAGCAGCTATCCACAAATGGTTCAAGGGGAATCCTCCATCGTCAGCAAATGGATGCTTTAAATGCCCAACTACCAGATCCACTTTTATATTGAGCACTTGACTCATTCTCTTGAACATCCATGCAGCCTGGTAAGGGGTGCATTTCTTGGTTAGCATTATATTCTCAAAATTAGGTGGGCTGTCAATTTGTTCACTTGCATGAGGTTCTGCAATGGAAAACCGTTCTGTGCAGAAAACGAATATTCCACGCAGCTTTTCTATTTCGCTCTTAAACCGAGAAATGCCCTCCGCCGCCACATGCTCCAAAGTTGTCGTTTTGCTCAAGGGCAGTGTCCGCACGTACTTGTCCACATGGTACAACGGCATCAAGTCTATTCGAACTTGTGGAGAGTGTAGTACTTCATTGGTGTTGAGGGTGCTGATAGCTCGGTAAGGTTTAAGGATCAAATGATTCTCCTCATGCAAAGCTCGATGCTCCCTCATCGCTTTCTCTCTGGCGGTTATTGTGGCTGCTCTCTGAATCGATCCGATACTTTGATTAAATGACTCTTTGATAGGAGACTCGCTCTCAAATATCTGAGTATCGAGTGTGGGTCCGTTTTCTTTTTTTGAAAACATTTTCTTAAAGATATTAGGGTGTCTGCAGTTCTTGTCTTCGAAAATCTGGTCCACCAATTTATTCTGCAGAGACTCGTCCATATACTCTTTCTTTGTCTTATGACGAATAAACGAGCCGGCAGAGGTTGCAGAAAGATCAGAGTGACCCAGAAACGAGCTCATCCCCGTTTCGTTAGACAGCGTGGAATACTTTAGCTGGGACTGATTGACAGCGGGGAAAATGTTAGATCCAATAGACATGCGCAGTGTTTCGGGATCATACGGTGTAGGCTCTTTTATGAATAGCTCACCTCCCAGCTTTTTTTTGGGAGGGATGGGTGGAGATGAATCATCTGACATCGAGGGACGCTCGTGGTTGAAACTGAAGGTTGATCCTACTTTTTCCATCTCTGAAATGGAAGAGATTTGTGTTTCAAATTCCTCAACATAGTTTGAAGGAAAGTGACCCATCATTTTGTTTCTTTTCAGTCTTCCAAACCACCAGTTCCCATCTCCGTAACTGACCACCTCGATGATATCGCCTTCCAGGAATCCTAGATCATCTGGCTGCTCACCTCTCCATGAGTACACCGCCTTGACTCGACCGAGAGATGCACTAGACATATTTGTTCATGAGACGTAAAGGGTTTAATTGCGTGTGTTTACCTTTTGCCTATTCGGGCGCACGCGATGCATAAGCTGCATAAACGTCCTGCACGAGTAAACCTATATCACGAGACTTTCAGTGGATCAATGTCTTGGGATGCCATTTATAGGTAAAATCAGGCATAAGTGCAAAGAGAATGGTGGCTGGTTGGCTATAGACACAAAGTGGCAGTAATACACAATTCGGGGTGTGATATTTAAGAAGTTCTAAATCTAGAGCTGCGATCTATGATCAATTGATCTAGATCAGAAATTTCACAGAGCGATCTAGATTGATTTTAAAGGTTGTGATCTAGATCGCGATTTTGGTGAGTACTAATGCGCAATACATTTCATGGTCCAAATGAGAAAATTATTGCAGTGGGGCCCGTCGCGATATTGGCCGCATGGAGCACCGCCTATATAGTCGTGCATGCACTACTTTTAATGATAATCAAGTTCATACTAACGCTACTAATACTGGGCCTCCAAGCGAGGGCTACAGCCAATGACAAAGGGACATTGGAGATGGCAGTGGTAGGCGCTTCTCAACCAATGGGTGTATCACAAACTGTAAGCTACACTTTGAATGGGGAGACGGTTCACGATTTGGCCGCACCAGAGGGATACATCTTTGTTACCGACGGATCAGTGATAAGTGGACTACGTGAAAAGCCCTCCTTCACGTGGTCTGACTATCTTGTCATTGCCAATTTGTGCTATGCGGCATTCAAGTTTGTTATTGTGCTCTATTGTACGAGGTCTCTTAGAATAGCTTTGAAAGCCGTACCTGCAGCGTTCCTCGACCTGGCACAGTTTTACGGTACGCTTGTATATGGTGTGAAGGAGGCGGTCAAGTCAAGTCTCTACTATAATCTGACGCATACTATGGAGCAGGGCTTCAAGACCGATAGCGTTCCACTGACTAGAGCGGGGAGAAGTAAAGAGTGATGTTCATTGCGGTGATTGTATGAAACGGAATATAATAGAATGGTTTTCTCTACTCAGAGGTCATTTACAGCTTTATATTTCTGCATGTGTAGTTGGATAGCTTTTATGTATCAGAGTTGCATACCACTCGATCATCCCTGCAATTATCGTTAAGAGCCGCTTAGTATTCATTGCCGAACTACCCGAGGATGATTTTCCTTGGAAAAGGTCTATCTATGCCTTTGACGTATGTAAGATCTTGAATATGCAACAGGTGCATGATGCATGCATATGAGTGCATAAGAGATGTAGCACGCTAAAAATCCAGTGAGAATTTTCTATAGCATCACTTGATCTTGTTTGTAGCTCTAGTAGTTTGAAACGATCTCTCTTTTGTAAGTTTTCTTGCGGAGACATATTTCCCTCCTCTTTCATAGGAGCACCTCCTACAGATTTGAGAACAACCATATGGGAATGAATTTCTTACAAACGTTGAACGGATGGGAAGGCAAATCGTCTTTCTAAAAAAATCATGAAGAGGGAATTCAGAGTCAAAAACTAATGGCGAGAGAACTACTGACCAGGAGAAGAGGAATTTTGGGAGGTGAGAAAATTGGTGGAAGACGAAGGAGAGAATAACGATTAGGAACACGAAGAGGAGGATGTGTCACGTCTTCGTGGGGTAGGGAAGTCTGATCGGCTTGCAGGGGCAGATTGTGAAAAGCAGCATTCACCTGAATATGAGAAGTAGACGATTTACGTCTCTCACTCAGTCTTGCAATTCTCTCGCGATTGAGTTGACGTCTCGGTTTAACAAAATGTGTGTATTCAGTAGTGACGACCAACTGTGGACGCCTCTCACGCTGTCTTCACATTCAAGAGACCTGAAGACTCCGTTCACTAGCAGCAGAAGCAAAGGGTCAGCTGTAGGAGCAGTACATGAAGGAAGTGGAACAACCATAAGATGCCTTTGGAAAAAAACTATAAAAATAAAAAGATACATACAAAAGGAGTCATGAAGTTTAGTATCGACAGCTGATTTGGATGATTTTCCGTTTCGCAAAAAATGAAAGGTCGCCATTACGCAAAGAAGAGGTTCCACCCTGACGTACATTATCGAGTAGGCTATCGTTGGCGTGTATAGGATGCAGCTGTCGAGAAGGTATAAATGATTGCGTGATAGAATGACGTGGCGTAGACCATAGGATGACTACAAAGAATGAATTATAGCTTCTCAGCTTACGCTTCGTCGCAAATAGATATGAAAAAGTATAAGATCAAAGATAATTGATAATACTACATTGAAAAAGCTATAGAGAAATCTAAAAAGTGAGAGAAGCATAGAAAATGTTAGGGGAACGTACCGGTCATCACAAAGTGGTAAAAGCAGTAGAGTTCAAAATAGAGTTCACGGAATGCAGTTGAGGCAGTTTGTGTCTGCCGTTTGGTTGTTTCTACGATTGTGTGTAGAGTGCAAGAGCCCGACTTGTATTTTGTTTCTACGATTGTGTGTAGAGTTAGAATCCGACTTGTGCTTGGTTTCTACAATTTGTGTTTACTGTGTAACGGTCCAACTTGTACTTTACTTTCATTGGAACTTACTAGAAGTCTGATGGTTTTACTTTGCCACATGATTCTTTGTGTACGCTATTGCTTTTTCACGATGGATGTTCTACTTAGTGTGAGTTATTGATGAGGAAATAATCAGGAAAATCCACCCTTTTTATAGTTCTCGGAAAACACAAAAACAAGTGTTACCCTCTTTGAATAGCTTGTTACCCTCCTACTCCTTTTCTTCCCCTCATCTTCCCCTCATTTTCCCCGCTATAATCCCCGGAAATTCCCGATGTCATAAACAAATAAAGGTATAGATACGATCCTCCTTCTCACTACTTCTTATAAAATTGATTAAAAGCAATCATTTCCGCTACTTTTCGATTATCTCACTCCTCGACAATACACACTCCGATGTCATCGGTGAAAAAGAGACCTCATCTCGTCGTGCAATCATTTCCGCTACCCTTCAATGATCTCACTCCTCTGATGTACAGACTAAAAAACTTTTAGTGGTTTCATGAGAAGAAAAACGTCGACATCTTCAGGAACACTTGAAAGCTGAAATGATTAAGAAGATATATGTTGTAAGAAATTAATGACGTTGCCTTTAGCTGTTTCTGCCCTCTTGTCATCCAAACTTTGTTGTCATGGCTAAATTTGGTTCCTCCTGTTTCATAGGAGCACCCCCTGTAACGTCCAGATTTAAAACTACCATTCCAGGATGAAATTCCTTACAAATGCTGCGCGGTTAGGAGGGCAGAATGTTTTCCATTGAAAGCAATGATTCCACAGCTAACAATTGATGGGGAGAGGAGTACTGATCAGGATAAGAATATGTGTGCGTGGAAGAAGATTTGAAGGTGGAAGACGAGAAAGAGGAGGTCGATTGGGAAAATGAAGAAGAGGAGCTATTGATATTCTGGTGTGCATGATTCCTCTTTACAATCTGCTGTGATCTCAGCCTGTTGGCTTTACAGATCTACTTTATAGACCACCAACTTTTACAGTTGCAGACTTTCGGAGTGAGGACTTTGTCTCACTTTTTGGCGATATAGGAATATTCCAGGGACAAAAATACAAAATGCACTCAGTAGACAGGTCTTGAAAGTTGTATTATTGAAACAGCTCAGTAGAATTCCGGAGGAAAGGGTGTCAGATGTGTGAGGTCACGATGGATACCAAACATGAGTTCCCAGAGTACCCAATGAGAAGAGTTGTGGTCCGCAAAAGAGTTAGCTCTCACCTTTTTCAGTGGTATGACATTCCTTTGTCTCTAGATAACTGAGAAAGCGAATCTCAGCACCGTACACTGCGTGCAATGATCCATCTCCCCGCCAGCGTTTGGTATCAAGGGCGTGTGGCGTAGTTGGTAGCGCGTCCGCTTTGCATGTGGAAGGTCATCGGTTCGACTCCGGTCTCGTCCAAACTTTTTTTTTTCATTCACCGGGCCAACTCTTTATCCTTTCCCTTACATTCTCAACCGACCTGTATCTTTAAATCGTTCACCATTTATTACATCATCCCCAACCAACTCTCAAAAATACGAAAAGTTGTCGTAAGAAAAAAAACAGACGTGCCCCACTCAATTCACTAAAAAATTCAACATGGAAGACTCTGATAGAACTATCTCCAGACTATGGCGTTCCTTCCGCACGGTTAAAGAGATGGTCAAGGACAGGGGCTACTTCATCACACAGGAAGAGATTGAGATGAGTCTGGAAGAGTTTAGATCAAAAATTTGCGATGCAATGAACAACCCACAGAGAAAGCTAATGTGTTTCCAGGCAAATCCAACTGCTGAAGCTTTAGAAAAGTTCCCCGAGATGGGATCATTGTGGGTGGAGTTTTGCGATGAGGAAAAAGTTGGAATTAAAACCATGAAGGAGTTCTGTATTAATATCAGTGAACGTAACTTTAGTACTGGTATTTTTATCTACCAAAGAGACATCACAGCTAGTGCTAACAAGTTGATACCCACTGTGGCACCAGCTGTTATTGAGACGTTCCAAGAAGCGGACCTTGTAGTCAATATAACCCACCATGAACTTGTTCCTCGTCACATTAGGTTATCGTCCGATGAGAAGAAGGAACTATTGGAGAGATATCGGTTGAAGGAGAGTCAGCTTCCAAGAATCCAAAGAGAAGATCCCGTGGCAAGATATTTGGGTTTGAGAAGAGGCCAAATCGTTAAAATTATTAGAAGATCAGAAACTTCAGGAAGATATGCTAGTTATAGAATATGTTTATAGGATTCTCGCCATCAAAACAACATCCTGAACCCCCTTCCACCATTTAACCTCTTGTAGCGATTTGCTTTTGGCCGGAGAGACCGGTACGCCTTTTTCTCCGAGAAAGATAGGCCCAATGGTCACGATTAAACTGTGAATAGGAGGAGTTTCCATCGACAGCAGACTGTTGATTACGTAGCCCCCGCCTTCCACCATAAGAGAGTGTATGCCGTTGCCTTTCAAAGTGCGAAGGATAGTGTGCCATTCCATGTTTGGAATCACCATAAAGTCGATTTCTTCAGGGGGATTTTGAGTCGTAGATGGTGTCACGACGATTGGGAACAATGCATCTCCATTTACGGCTAGTTTCCGCATCTTGGAAGTGCTCCAATGAGGCAGCATTTTGAGGTTGGGGTCAAGGATTACGGGTCGTATTTTATGCGAGTCAAACCGATTGTTCAAGCCGGGGTCATCGGCAAGAAACGTTCCTACGCCAATTAGAATCCCGTCGTGCTTGGATCTCAGAAAATGGGTCATACTCTTTGTCTCGGCGTGAGATATCTTTGTCTGGACGCCCTTTTCTGCCGAGATTTTGGCATCGAGAGACTGCGCAAACGTCAAAGTGACATGGGGGACATCCGTATGAGGACACGGTAAATACGGTTTGATCTCGCGTGCCAACGACGATGGGAGTTCTGCAAGCGACATATTTGTACTCGCGAGAACGGTGCATGAGTGTGCATGAGTGTGCATACATCTGCATGAAACCACTCAACAACGAAGAAAAGGAAATCGCCGGAGTACGTTGCCACGAGTGGGCCAAACCTAAAGAGAATCTAACACTTAGCGACTCAAGGCAAAGCTGTGGCTATGTGTAACGAGTATTGTAGAGAAAGAGCTCAAAGAACTCAATTCCAACGGTGGGAGTCTGTGTGCCACGCCTCAGTTCATAGCTTCCTTAACGGAGCTTGTGTACAACCAGACGAGTGAGTTGATTTGTTTGCGGTCAAACTAACATTAGTATCCCTTGGTGAGGATCTGGAGTCTTTTGCTAGGTGAGTGTTTCTATGGCGACTTACTAACTTGAGACACGCGGGAAGAAAGACTATCTCGCCCGACGATCTGTTTATGGTTACCAGGCGTAACGACGTATTGACGGAAGTGCTTAAGGAGTCACAAAATGAAGAGTGAGTGGTTATACTATGAATATAGTTGTATTGTAGTTCTAAAAGTTTGTGAAAGCCACAAGGCTGACCGAATCGGCAGCCATGTAGTTGGAGAGACTCTTTCAGCGTACTGTACTCATTTCGGTAAACCTGGACTGGTGATAAATTATGTGAGGAGTGTATTCTTTATTGTTTTCTATGCAGTAAATCGGTCCATAAAAGATTAGAGTACTTTAACGTGTGAATCAATTAAGTGAGCTCAGATAAAGGCGAATCAAATGCGGACACTCTCACTCAACGCTTCAGATTGAAATAACGAAACTAATTAATTTTCGTTTTGCTCTTGTTTGTGAAAAATTGTCACAATATTTTCCCTATTCCGGACTCTTTTATGAATACATTCTTTATGTTGATAAATTAAAATGGAAAGGCTCAGTGCTCACAGATTTTACACTCAATTCTTGATCAAAGAGCATGCAGACATTTCGATAACGATAGACTTTGTTTGAATCATGTGCTTATTGCTATGATCCCTAGAACAATCAAGCCATGAATATGCACGGTTTTCATTTCTGCAAAATTCCAACAAAACAAGGTATATACATCACTCACTCTACAAATTTGAGAGAAACTCGTTTTAGATACATTCTAGTCACCAAAAGTGCAAAATGAAGAACAAGTGAGAAAAAACCCACATCCCTGCACCACTCACCATGTCGTTTCGTCAAATTGTGAGAAGCTTCTCTATATCCGCCAAAAGACTCGCCTTAAAGCCGCAGCTGATTAGTCCGCAGCCGCAGCTGTTCGAGGTGGACAAGGTTGCGAAAACCGTGCCTGAATTCGAGAAAAAGAGAATCATACCAAGACACCCAACTTTCTACGCTGCGAATCCTCAGCATGAGATGAACATGATGGAACTGGAAAAAATGCTCAGAAAGTACATAACGCTTCCCTACGACAATTCCAGTCCTCATGGATTCAAGTGGGTCTCCATAGACGCCTACAGGAACCTTGGAGGAGGTTCTAGACTCAAAATTGTTCATTACCAAAATCTCACCAGTGTCTTGAACAGATTGGCTTCAATAGACAAAAAGCTTGTCAATGATGAGATTCTCAATGTTCTGCGTAAATATCAGACCTCTACATCCACCTCATCTCTCAACACTAATGTCAAGCACTTGGATAGATTCGGCAGAGCTATGGCCCAGGGAAAGCGCAAGTCTTCCATTGCATCGGTCTATCTTGTAAAAGGGAATGGTCAATTTCTTGTAAACGAAAAGCCGTTAAATGTGTATTTCCCCAGGCTTATGGACCGCATAAAGATTGCGTACCCTTTGCAGGTTGTGGAATCGGAAGATAAGTACAATGTTTTCGCTATTGTCAAAGGAGGTGGCACCACTGGTCAAAGCGGGGCCATCAGAGAGGCTATTTCTAAGGCTTTGCTGACTCACAACCCTCTTTTGAAAAAGAGACTCAGATCCGCTGGATGTCTCAAGATTGATAGAAGAATTGTGGAGAGGAAGAAGCCTGGTTTGCGTAAGGCCAGAAAGGCTCCAACTTGGGTTAAGCGTTAAGCGAGCGTTGTATAGAGTGGCATTTGAAAGAGTCACGGAGGAGCTGTGTTGTATATATTTTAATTTTGATTCCATGTCAAGGTGGCCTTTTCAGTAGATAAAATAGTTTATAATAAGAATACTACATTGAAGAAGCTATAGAGAAGCCTAAAAAGTGAGAGAAGCATAGAAAATGTTAGGGGAACGTACCGGTCATCACAAAGTGGTAAAAGCAGTAGAGTTCAAAATAGAGTTCACGGAATGTAGTTGAGGCAGTTTGTGTCTGCCGTTTGGTTGTTTCTACGATTGTGTGTAGAGTGCAAGAGCCCGACTTGTATTTTGTTTCTACGATTGTGTGTAGAGTGAGAATCCGGCTTGTATTTTGTTTCTACGATTGTGTGTAGAGTGATAATCCGGCTTGCGCTTTTCTACGATTGTGTTTACAGAGTAACAGTCCAACTTGTGCTTTACTTTCATTGGAATTTACTAGAGGCCTGTTGGTTTTACTTGATTCTTTGTGTACGCTATTGCTTTTTCACAATGGATGTTCTACTTGGTGAGAGTTATTGATGAGGAAAACTTTAGGAGAAATCCACCCTTTATATAGTTTCCAGAAATCACAAAAACGAGTGTTACCCTCTTTGAATGGCTGGTTACCCTCTTATTCCTGTTGTTCCCCTCATTTTCCCCTCATTCTTCCCGCTAATTTTCCCAGGAATTCCCGATGGAGTTCCATAAACAAATAAAGTTATAGAGACGATCACTTACTATCCAAACTTTCGATAATGTTGATTTGACAGGTCTTTTTTGAAAAAACTCAACTATTGTTTAGAGACCAGGCATGACTTCCACAGTAAAAGACTTCTGCATGCATTTTGCCTTTGAATGAAGGAGGTGATCACAAAACTACTTTGCTTCAGAGATGATCTTTAAATTTATCTGTGGTCGATCTTGAACGTATTCGTTTTGTTTGACTCTACGTCTTTTGCCATTTAGCACTACAGCTTGGATTAATCACCTTGCACATTTAAATCCGCTTTCAAAGAGCATTTTTGAAACTCGTTATGGCAGTACTGTTTTGAGAGTTATTTGGTGAGATGAAACAGTATATACGAGTCTTGTTATCCACCAAAAGACTTTTCTCTGTCAGTCTATCATTAAGTGAAATAGTATGGTCTCCAATCTCGAGAACTTTTCCTCGTTCACCCTAATTCATAAATCACTAGCTATGGCAATATTTTTTAGATTAGCTTTTTCGACCTTTGAAAGGAATACTTGGAACACAAAAAGCTTGGAATCTCATATTGATATTCTCATATGGAAGTGCGAATGGCACCAGTGCACACAACGGCACAAACAGATGAGTTGATCAATTGGCAAAAGATGAAGTACATAGCGCATTTACCGGCCCTTCGATTACTCAACGACCATTTCAAAGTGTTGGACAGTGAGTACTACATTATATGAACTACTACGTGAATTGAAGAGGGATCTATTTATTATACTACTAATTTACAGCTTATACCATACACCAGTTCAGGATCCAGTACTACTGGATCGGGAGTTAACAAGGTACTCACGCCGGCTTCCATATATAAGTAGCACACTGCTATCTTATGAGAGAGTCTGATCTGAGCATCTATAACGTTGCATAAGTCCATTGTATGATCTGCTTTACTGTATGAATGCAACGGCTGCATAATGCAGTAGACCGCATAAACCTTAGGGCAATGCGAAGAGGCTTCTTGAAAGGTTTCATACGACAACAGGAACAAATAGAGTTTTCTAGTACCACAGGCCACTCTAAGTGAGCTCAAAACCCGTTTAAATATACACACAGAAACACGATAACAACTAATAGCGTGAGTCTCATTGTGGAGCACACAGGAATAACTCGTGATGAAACTAAATGAAGACTTGAGAGGTCAGCAGATTGAAGTTGAATCAATCTCCTAAAACCTAAGTTCGCAGCAAGGCATTTCAATCTATTTCAGCATCAAGGTCTTATCGATCACAAAAATGGACAGATGGCTCTTAAGCTGAGAATATTCTCTAACCTTTTCTGAAAGAGGAGTCAAACTGCTGATCAGATTATCACTTCGTGATATGTCGAGGTAGGCACTATAAAACAACGCCAGATTTTCGTATAAAAACAAGGTCTCACGTTTTCAAAAACAGCGAAAAGGGAAACCACCAGATCATCTCTTCCGCTGAGAGAATATAGCCATCCCCACACCATGCCCCACATGAAATCACTGCAAGAGGTGCGTATGCTATTGCCTCCATCTAATGTAGTTTATCGTCAACAACGAAATAAAAAACGTATACAGACTCTATAGAAGACGAATTTCCAGTAAGTCAGTAGCTGACCTATTCTAACTTTCAGAGATAAAAGACCCAATAGTCAAAGCGGAGCTGGGGGAGGTAGTCAAAACAGAATTCAGAACTACAAAGGCTGACGACTTGGTACGTAATCGAAGAGCTCAAACTAATAAAGATGCAAAAAAAGTATCATTTGGCAATGGGGAGGAAACGGCTAAGAGAAATTATATATTAAAGTATACTCTTCAAAAGATTTCTACTTTCAGTGTTGGAATCTATAACACGTAGCAACACCTTGTCTATAAAGTCTTGGGAAATGTTGAGCTTTTCTAGTAAACTATCGTTTGCAAGGTCAGCCCATTTAGTGTCTCTTGACGAGTTGTCAGCCACACCTTTTAGGTGGTCCAATTTGGACGCAACGAGCGACAAAAGGTCCTTTCGATTAAAGTTGAGAGCCAGCTTTTTGACATTTCTCAACAAGTAGAACGCCTCCATCAGCGTATGGTTACATTCCCAGTGGAACACGCTATCGATATTGAGTGGCAGTTGTTTTAGAGATTGGAAAACCCCATCTAAAGACTTCTTGTTAAGAAGGCACTCTGTCAGGTTCAAAACAACAGAGACGTGTATGGATTCCATTTTGGTGAATGATTCAGAAGAAACACTCCGAGCAGCAGACAGCCACTTTGTTAACAAATTGTGATCGGTTTCATTAGCAATAAGCTCAAGCAACCCTTTAAGCACCACGTACTGCTCATCTTGTTTTGGCCCAATGGAAAGCATGTCGTAGATTTTGGGGCTCTTCCCTACATCAAAGTCTCTATTATCGCAGAGAGAGTTGAGAATACACTTTGGAGCATCATTTACACGCAACTGGTTCAATTTGGAAAACTCATACTGACTCCTTCTGCCTAAAGCCTTGAGACAGTTGTTCATCTCCAATAAATTCAACTGTTGTGTGATGGAGTTTTCCATACGGATGCCAAACTCCAGAAACCCCTCAAGCTTCTGGAAAACGCCGTCTTCAAAAGCCAGCTCCACCATATACTTGGTTTCCACCTCGTTATTCTTGTAAACAGAGGCCACCTTCTCTAGAAAACTCGTCTGGGGATATATCGTAGAGATCCGCGTTGTATAGTAATGAGAGAGAGTATCAAGCTGAACGAATTTGGTAGAAAGAGACTGGAAATGATGGAATGCCATGCTGGGACAGTTCAGCCACATGTACATCCGTGTGAGCAAGAGCCTTAAGTGGTATTCATGTTTATCCGACTCGACTAGAGTTTCCAGAATCACAATAGCTCTCAACACAGAGGTTTGAGTTGGTTCCAGAACACTCTCAACAACCAAAATGAGCAGATCGTCTCCTATAAAGTAGTCAGTAGGCAGTTTTTCCTTGGCCAAATGCGCATACTTCAAGTAGAGTTCAATATTCTCATCACAAAACTTTTCCGAGTCCAAAGATTTGTCCAGAAGCTTCAATTTCTGAACATTCACCGTTGCAGTCAAATCTGTTTGTTCCGGAATATCAACAAACTCAGAAAGGTAAACCATCAAGTCCGCAGCACAGCAAGGTTTTGTAAGGAACTTTTCAAGATAACCTGAGACAGACGGTCCATTATCCTTCTGGAAAACCTTACAGTACTCCAAACGGGCAAGGCATTGATTTCTGGAATTGGGATATGAATCGATGAATTGCCACATTGAATCTCCCTTGTCCACTCGTTTCGAAGCATTGATCGCACGACACCAGATAAACCAGTCGTCCATGCCATCCTTCAGCAGAGAGGTACATTTTTCAAAGAGGAGGGCGTGTTTTTCGCTGTCGAAAAGATAATCTATATAAAGAAGCAAAATTTGCAAATCCTGTTCTTTGTTCAAGAATTGTTCCATCTCCACCAAAACCTCATCGTAGCTTTTGGTGAGAGCACCGAATTTACAGTATATATACATTTCCTGACTATTTTGCAAGGGTTTCAAGTTGGATATCATGCGAAATCCCAATTTCGGGAAAAGTAATCTCTGTTGAGAAGTGCATCCTGCATCGAGGTTGAGCTCTAAAAGGATACACATACACTGCCATAACTTCACAAGCCGTTGATCTGAGTATTTGCTCAGTTGCATTGATGCTTTTTGCAATCCGGAAATATCCCACTCATCCAAGCACTTGTAGAACCACTTGAGACATAGCTCAGAAGTGGGATACTTTTTCATGGCTCGTTCCCACACTTCCAAACAAAATTCCGGTTTGCCTAGAATTTTGAAAATATCGTACAACAGGGACAAAGTATTGGCATCACTAGGCGTTTTGGAGACCAGTTCTAAAGCCTTGGTTTCGCATTCCTGGAATCTCTTTAGCTTGGTCAGAACGAAACATTCCAAAGCGTAGTAGTAAGAAGCATTTGGATTTCGTTTTAGTTGTTTCAAAACAATTTGATGAGCATTCTTGAACGACCCAGACTCTAAGGAGCTTTGCACTGATTTGTCTTTGATGTCGTTCATTGAAAAGTTCGGAGTGTTCGAGTCGCTTCAGGTTGATTTTTTGATGGACAGTCTGAAAACTCTCCATCTAGCACTTTTCGAGATACCTAGACTGTCAACTGAGATAAACCATGACATCACACCGTATAGATGCAGAGCAGGGAGGCTGGGATATATTAATAGAAGTTGAGAAGAGACGGAGGCCATCATGTGTTCAAGTTGGTCTGAAGCGCAAGAGCGTCTCTAGCATTTCTTAGATAATGAAACCCATACATACAGAGATGACTACTATACGTGATTACCCAAACAGCTCTCACACTTACATATACAAGACTGCGCATTATAAAAACCTTGTAAGGGACATTTTTAGGTCACAGACAAAATTAGGATGATGCTTGCAGCATTGGATCCCACCTTTTCTAAGACAGTGGGTCGATTGTGAGTTAAAGTGAGAATCTTTGATAGATGTACTCATGTTACACCCATTGAGTGACTTGACCTGGCTTGTCAATGTGATTGGATTCGCCCAATCGAACAGTTACAGCCTAGGATAAAGTTTAAAGAAAACTTCTGAAAAATTCATCTGCTTGATCACTTCCCACGTGTTTCTTTATGGTGCAGTAACTAACCATCTGATTATGTAGATACTGCAGAAGTTCTAAGAGGTCCGACATGTTTTGAGAGAAAAGAAGCAGTAGTGGTTGACTTGAGTACGAAGGTCAGTTGACTAGCTAATCCTCATTATTTTAAGCCTGTTACATGACAATCTAAAGACTCTGACTAGGTTTAGAGACAAAGTGTACTATAAAAACTAATCTTCATGGAGAATTTTTGGACCTCCACCATTTTACTCTCACCCATGGATACTGACGCATAAAAAAGCAGACTATTCGAAAACATATTCTGCGTTCACTCTCGAACTAACTTCATCTAAAAACATTGAATTTCACACTACCATATAAAATTTCCCAATATGGACTCACAAAAGAACAGTTTAAAAGCGGTGCAGTATCTTTTAAAATTGACAAACAAACGAATATCCAGTTTCGACGCCATGGTCAACCAGTCTGATAGCAAAAGTGCGCACAACGTCGTCACAACAAGCTCGATAGAACAAGAAAAGGTGGAAGAGCGAGTGAGAAGAATCTACGACTCAGTCTTAGATTCTGGTGATGACCATTTGGCCAAGCTGTACCGCCAAAGTCACATAGAGCTATGTAGACAAAGTCTCTCTACACCGCTTCCTGCTCCTTTTCAAGGGCTCGATGCGTCACACCCGTGGATGATTTTTTGGCTCACCAATGCTCTGGCTCTGGTTGGAGGGGACTTGAGTGAGTTTGGAAAAGATATATCCTGCAATATTGATAGTTATATATCAAAGGATAGTTTGGGATTCGGCGGGGGAGTTTCCCAATTGGGACATGCAGCTGCATCTTATGCATCAATATGCGCATTAGCTCTAAGCGAGGACAAAAATGTTTGGGCTGCTATAGATCGATCGGCAATTTACAAGTGGCTAATGGACATCAAACTGAAAAATGGGTCTTTCGCAATGCACTATGGTGGAGAGTGTGATGTTCGTGCTGTTTATTGTGTTTTGTGTATAGCATCTCTGTTGAATATAACCACGCCAGAGCTGGTTGCAAATACTGAATCGTGGATTCTTCGGTGCCAGACTTTTGAAGGCGGCTTTGCAGGAACTCCAGGAGATGAAGCCCATGGAGGATATACTTTCTGCAGTGTTGCAGCTCTATGCATATTGGGAGAGGAATCACTCCGTAAGTGCAATTTACAAAGTTTGACAAGATGGATAAGTATGAGACAGTACTCTGTAGAGGGCGGGCTCAGTGGTAGAACAAACAAGCTTGTTGACGGGTGTTATAGTCATTGGGTTGGAGGGCTGGTCCCCATCTTGGAGAGTGTTACTGGTGCAACACCTATATCACGTGTGGAGCTTCAGAACTATATACTCAACTGCTGTCAGGAGAGTGATGGGGGGTTTGTGGACAAGCCAGGAAAGCATGTGGATTTCTACCATACGAATTATGTACTGTGCGGACTGTCGATGTGCCAGCATAAAGTTGAGCTGGATCAAACTAGAAGACAGGATTTTGGCGACTCGTTGGACAGTTGGTGCTACTGTTTTGAATCCAGAAGAAGAGACGATATTCAGGTAGATGAGTTTGTTGAGCCCATTAATCCTGTGTTTGGCGTGGTGAGTGGTTATGCCGAGCAGATGAGGCGTTTTTTCCATGGTGTTGATTTGTGCTCATGATCAATGGGTTTCAAAGAATGGAACTCACAGAATGATTCTAGTTACCTCAAAACTAATATACCACCATGCATCTATCTGACTCGATGTGAATAATGCTGTAGAGTAGGAGATGCCTTTGACGCAGACAGAGAAATGGCATTCTAATGAAACTTTAAAATGAAATGTTAAGCTATGAATAAGTTAGTATATTTTCTCGATACTATACTCTTAAAGACAATAGCTATATTTATTCTACTCCAATACCAGCATATAATGCTGAAGGGAAGTATATGGTGAGTATATAATTGCTCTTTTCCATCTACAGTAGTGAGTACTATACTTCTTAACATTCTTCACCTTCACAAAACTAAGGAATAGAATCACTTGTCAGAGGACTCTAAAGATGGAGCAAATAATTGCAAAACAGCTGCCTCTCGCAATCTCGTTTCCTTCTGAAAAGTTATATATAATACATGTGCTATCAACTAACCCCCCTTGTCCTCTCATATTCAGCTCTGCCTTGATTAAACATCCACCAATGATTCAACCTCTTTTGCGTTCAAAGTATCAATATACGGATACTTTGAAAACAGCTTTGAACAGCCCATTATTTTACAGAAAAATCATCTTATCGCACACTGCAAGGTCAGTCCTCGGGTCAACGCGGTAAGGACTGTTTGTGAAAAAGGGAAGGTATGACACTTCGACAATTCCCCAAACTTCAAGGGCATTTTACACACTCGCATAATTTTCATCATCACCACACCACCATGGACCCACAACCATCGCAGGCTCACCAGCAAGTCAATAGAGCTTTCCGCTATGTTCTTTCCGCTCTGCAATTTATTATTCTGGCTCCGGTGTATGTCATATCGAAAATCCTGGAAGGATTCATAAGAGTCTTTCCCTTCGTTTCACGGCTTCTCCATCGATCAACCTTCTTATATAAGCGAGTCTCACCGAGTGGTTACCACTGGCACAAACCTCAGACCCCGCAGGAACGGGCGAGTGCATTTATTTTGGATTTCGATAGACAAATCGGAAATAGAGCTGTGCGTACGCCCAGTTCGAGTGATGTAGAGGAGTTTGAGCATGAGGAACCGCTTTCCATTGCAAGACCTGCCTTTATGTCTACCTCTGCATCCCAAGCACTTTTCCAGGCGAAAAGAGATGTAAAGTGGCTATTTATATACTTGCAAAGCGATACACACCAGGATTGCCATTCTTTCACAGAAAAAATCCTCATCAACCCTTCTTTCCTACAGTTTATATCCGAGCGCGATATATCAATTTGGGGAGGTTCAGTAAGCAATTCCGAGGCATACCAGTTGAGTAATTTTTATAAAGTGTACAAGTTTCCCTTTTTGGGCTTATTCGGATTCTCCTCGCAAGAGCCGTCAGCTCGGTTGGAACTGGTTTATGCTCTTCAAGGGCTGCCCGACCCTTTGAATGTTGGTAGCATTATTTTTCAAATGCGGGAAGCGTACGAGAAAAATGAACCACACATGGCCATACTGAGAGAACGGGCAAACTCCGAAAATGCTCAAAGGGCTATGAGACTGGACCAGGATGCAGCATATCAAAGGTCTTTGCAGGCTGACCGTGAAAGAGAGGCTCAAAGACAATTGCAGAGACAACGAGAGGCCGACGCAGAAACGTACCGAAATAATTTGGTCAAGTGGGCTGTTTCAAGAGTGTCCCACTTGGATGGTAACTCTTCAGAAATGATCAAAATTGCGGTACGACTCATAGGGGGAAGAAGAGTAACGCGAGAATTTAGCACAGAGCGCACCGTGGCAGATGTATATGCGTGGTGCTTTCTGACCAACGCGGGAATCGAACCTGTGGCGAATGGAATTTCGCCAGCTGATTTTGTGCCAGTTTTCCCCTTTAAGCTGATGAATGTTTATCCAAGGCAGGAGCTGTCATGCTCAGACGACGTTGTACGCGAGTGTGAGCTGCTGCAGAAAAATGGTAATCTTGTGATGGAGGAGGTGGAATGATCTTTTTCAATGACGTTTAATATGGAGCTTTACAGTAATCATTTAACTGCTTTGTACTGTCATTCGAAAATATAGTGAACAAACGAATTTTCTCCCAATTCCTCACATCTACTGGTCACTCGCTTACTCGAACAATCATGACTCGCTTTAAAGAAACAGCCGGCAACGCATAGGACGGGCTCCTGTTGTATTCCGCTCTGTCGATATATCTCTTGGTATCTCGCAAGATGAGAACCGCCCTTTGAAGGTCTTAAAGTACTCTCTGCCAGATTATTGCATGCGCTCTTATGGCATCTTACATGAGAAACTGAATAAGAGATTTCTGAAGGAGCACAGTAGATGAAACCCTATTCCGGTGGAGTCAGATAAACCGCTTTAATGAGAGCCATTCCCGAACACCACTCAAAATCTTTCTCATCCTTCCAGAGCACAGTGAGTCTCAACAAATTTGCATGCCTTGTCTTCAAAGTGCATATCGCTTAGGCTCCTGCCTGAAGAGATATTATCTGCTGGCCACTCTATATGGAAATGAGAGTTATCCCCTCATAGTGAAGTCGAAAAGCTTTATAAGCAAAACACTGTTCCCCTTTAACGTTACTGAAAAGTCTATCACCTCTACAACCCATTGAGCAACTGAAAAACAATCAGAGAGATCATTCGTCCTATCGTCGTGATTCTCAAAAGGGAAGCCTACAGACAAACTACCAGATCTCAGTGAATTGTAGGCGTTCTTTTCGACAAAATACGGCAGAAGATGTTCTTTTCCGCAAGATAACATTAGGTAAATTTCTGATCAATTACCTACAGGCTTTCTTCATGGCCATATGAAACCTTGAGAAGTTCCAATTCGGGAGACTTCACCCATCACTGAGCTCTGAACTGTGTACCACAATTAAAAAAAATAATAACACCGAGTGAGCGATTTCATTTATTAACTTACTCTCATGACACAAGTTTCCGAGTCACTCTCTCATTTTCTCACCTTTTTACTCTTCTTCTTCTCCTTTTTCTTTAACCCTGTCATTCCATTCTTCAGAGTTGCAGCATACTGAACCCAGAACGAGTCTAAATCATCCTGCTTGACAACGGTAGAGAACTTGTCTGTCTTACTCGTTTTGATACGAAGCAAGACGGGGAACTCGTTCGTTGTGGGCTGACCTGTGATTGTTTTTTGGCTAGGATCTATATCTGTGATATCTGTAGATTTAGGCTCCACGGGCTGCTCTTGTCGCTCAGAAAGTCTCTTTTGCGTTATGTAAACGGACGACTCTCCATTCGAGGCTTGCAAGACACTAGCAGCTTTAGCAAGAAACTAATGGTTAGCGGCTTTGACATCCGTTCAACTCACCTCACTGTTCTCCAGTAGCATTATTGGTGTGTGCACGAACAAAAGGTGGTTGTGATGAGGATGTGAAAAGCGATTATAAATAGGCGCCCAGTTGGGGTGTTCATACAGGGCGTATGGCGTAGTTGGTAGCGCGCTCCCTTAGCATGGGAGAGGTCTCCGGTTCGAATCCGGATTCGTCCATTCTCTTTTCTTTTATTCTTCACTACCTATTGCAGTGCGAAAGTGCACCAATCCTCAGACTGCGAACTGCCCATCGCATTCTCTTTTTTTTGTGATTGTACTACACTGAAAGCTCTGGACCATATTGCTTACTTCTATTTTCATCGCCTTCCATGTTTTGGTACTATCTATGGCCAACATGTACCCAGCTTTCTTCTAATAATATTGAATGACAAAATGCATTCTTATAAACATCAGAAGTAAATATACCGACGTAAAGATAAAGGCTTCAAGTATTCAATCAGAATAGCTCAGAAGAAATATCTTCGGCGACTTCAGCAGTGATCGTACTCTCAACATGATAATACCTTTTTATCTGAGTACCCTTTTACCTGAAATCAGAGGCTCTTCATTCAGTTTTCCAACTTTGAAGCCTCATCAGCCTACCTCTTCCGTACATCAAACATCTTTGACTCGTTTATATAATGTGGGGTAATCAGTACCTGATGCCTTGCATTTGACAAAGTGGCATCCACAGCAGCATCACGCATCTTTTTGTGTGGGAAAGAATGCATGCCCGTCTCTTTTGCAATCTCATTCCATATCAAAGTCTCATCTATCAGCCTCTGCTGATACCATTTCATTATGCTATTGATGAACCACGTCGTCAGTACTAGTAGTAGAACGGACTGAGTGCTAAGAGGCTTGAGAAATCCCACTATGAACGCGTTCACTGGGTTGTACAAAGACGCAACTGTAAGCGTAAAAGAGGTTGGCTTCCAAACGTCCACGCACCACACCAAGTTTTCTTGATTGTAGTCGTCAATTTTGTGGCTTCTGAATAAGTTTCTCCAATTCTTCAACTCGTGATAGAAACTAGAAGGGGTTTCGTTCAGATCGATCAGATTTGCGCTTTCTGAGTTAACAAGCTCTTCGCTATCCTTATTGAGGAAGGTGTACCTTTTCCGCTGCGACGCAACACGAAGGATAATAAGTATGCTCAAGAGCAGGAGCAGGAGCCAGAAGAGCTGAATTACAATGCCAATCACGGATTTTTTCAAAGCATTCTTATCTGCCTTGTCTAATCTGATCGGCTTTCCCATTCGTTTGAGCTGCTCCAATTGTATTTCCTGGTAATCGACTCTGAAAATGTCCTGATATTTGGTGGATTTCATGAATTTGTACTGATCACTTGAATCTATAAAAATAGTGCACACAAATAGAACAACGTTGAGCGCAATGCCCAAAGGGATCCCAACACCTGCAGAGTGCTGATCCCAGTCAATTGACTGAATGATTTCATTCAAGTATATATACCAATCAAGCGGGTTTATAAAGTTGAAAAGCCACTGAAACATTTGGTTGATAGTCGTGTGAGACTCGATATATCGTTGGTGTGTGGATATAAATGACTGAGACTGCAATCTTCTGAAAAACAGCATTCCTGGATCGCTTTGCGGCATGTGCAAAAAATCTTTTTTCCAACCTCTTTTCTCCAATTCTGTCTATTCAAGCCATGTCTTCTTTTTCAGGTGTTGTAGGGGCACATTGGCCACTTTCTTGATTAGAGTCACGATGAGCCACTGCTGAATACGTTTTGTCAACCGGCTCAATCCATAAAAGAGTAGCAAAATCTTTTCGCTAAATTGTGCCCCTCTAAAGTTTGACTCACTGTCACTTTGATACGTTAATAAAAACTTCGTCGAGTGAGGCCGGCCTATCACAATTTAGAGAGAGAAAGAGCATATTTCTCATCCATAACGGACTTGTGATGTCGACACTATGTGATGTGGATCTCAGTATTGCTCACCTAGATCCTCACGGTTGATTGATGGAGAAATTGACTGATACACGTGTATTGCACTACTTGGCTGTAGCTAGCTATTTAGAGCAGACTTTTATTTATACTCCGATGGCTTGCGTGATATCATGATGAATGACTCTTGCATTATCATGTATTATCGTGAGCATTTTCATCGAAATTGGGCCGGCGTCCGCCCGGCCTTCCGACAATCCACCGCATGTCTGTGAATTTCAGAGACTAAAAAACCAATCCGCTGAACAAGCCTACCAATCAAATACATACATCTTAGTATACAAGCGCATTGACTTATATTAGTGCTCAAATCATAAAGAAGTAATTATCTAACATTTCCAAAGTGATCACCTTGACGTTATTTTCTTCATACTTTTTCTCCGTCTCCAGGTCATTCTCGGAAAAGACACTTTCACAACCGTCCTTAATGACAAAGGTCTCAAAACCTAGCGCAGCGCTGTCTAATGCAGAGTTCAGCACGCAAAAATCATAAGCAAGCCCTACCAAAAATACATGTGTAATTTCGAGTTTCCGCAAATAGTGCTCCAGTTCTGTCTTGTCTAATTTCCATGTATCCGAGAAGCACGAGTAGTATTCCCTGTCCTGCAGGGACCCCTTTTTGATGATGCATGTTCTCATGTCCGATCCTGCAAGTTTCTCCCACTCTTGAGAGAACCTTGCAGGAAATTCGGACCCTTTTGTCCTTTGAACGCAATGAACGGGCCATAAAATCTGCTCCATTGAGCCGCTACCGAGAGGATGTTGTAAAGGTATTTTATCAAATGGTTTATGGTTTTCATGTGAGTTTGCAAAAGATATATGGTCAGATGGGTGCCAATCCTGCGTGGCAACAACAGTTTTCCACGGATACTGCTCTGGATTCAAAAGCCGCAAAATGGGAGAGATCACTTTATCACCATTCGGAACAGCAAGTGAGCCATTCGGTGGAAGGAAATCGTTCTGAAGGTCGATTATCAGAAGAGCTGGATTGAATGTCTGCATGGTGTGAGGATGAACATTTGTCAGGGAAGTATTCAAGAATTATAAAAGCCCTACCCTTTCCATAGTGTACTTCATAGTTTATGCCATTTATTATAAGCATGTTTACGATATATACGCATATTCATCATCCGCTTTTCACTACGAAACTATTACTGCAACCAATTTCCAATTTACACTCACAGCTGTCCTCCCGCCCTATACAAACCACATATTCTCCCTCCTCAAGTTTCTTGTCCAGAATGTACACACCGTAAAAGTGGCTCGAGTCTTTGTGCTCCAGCACATGCCCCTTGCTCGAAAGTGTGCAAGTCAAGGATTTCCTGGAAGAGGAAACATCACGCACCAAGGACAGAGCTTTGATACTGACGATGGATGCCTTAGCTAGCGTTATTGCAACTCGGTGAACTCTCGAGCAGATAATGAAACTCTTCACGAATAGTCCTAGCTCTGTACTCATACGTTTGATTGAAAAGTCACTTTGAGCATAAACAGACAGTTTGAATTTGGCCAATGATTGAGGTTCTAAAGCCAATGGCATAAGAACGTGTACTCCTGATTCAAGATAAAGATTGGAAACCTTTGTATGTTTCTCAAATTTTTGACCATCTTCCACGTTGGCCATATTCTTTTGAGAAAAAGTGACAAGACGGGGAGAGTTGAAAAAAACGTTGAGATTGATAGGAATGTTTTCTTCGCATTCCAGAATAATGCATAGTTTTCCTGGTTTGTTGACGAGAAGCTCAAACTGTGGATTCTCAAGGTAGGTGGGATAAATCCAAGAGCCTCCGCTGCAATCCACAGACCACGAGTCAGATATGGAATTGGAGTTTGTGAACTCAACCTGGGGTTTGTTCAGCTTGAAACTATTGGAAAGAAAAGATAACACGCTCATGGTATAGATCTGGTTTATGCACTCCATTGCATCAACCACAATCGTTGCCCGTTTGCCCTCACCAAGAACAGTCTTTGCCAAGTAGCATCTTGAGTTGGAGTACTCACCTCTGTAGATGACTGAATACTGAGATTGATAGAGAACTCTGAACGACGAGTCATAAACTTCGACTTTTGTATCTGAGGCTTTTTGTTTAGAGATGTGTCTTTCCAGGAAGACCCAGATTTCCAAACTCCCTCCACTAAGGTTCTCCACACAGAACTGAGGTTTTTTGGAAAGCATGCTGGTAGAGGTACATAGAAAAGTGGTCTTTCTCGCTTGTTTGAATTGAGAAACGTTCCAATTCAGATATAGCACTGCAAATTTTGTAGGCGACTCCAAAGAGCGGTATTCTCCGCCCTTCCATGGGTTACGCACCAAAAATTTCACCTCATTGTCTTCATCCACCATATCTACAATACTATAATCGTGGTCCTGCACTTTATCGGAATGTCTATCTGCTCCGCAGCTGACTAATATTTGCTCATCTTTCAAAAGATTACGTATATCGCAAAGATCCCTTTGAGTGAGTTTGTTGATGACCTTGAACTCCGGTATCCATCCAGTGAGCATAAAGGTATCCAGTCCAGCGTTGGACCCAGGGAAATCGTATCCATTGCCGAATACTTTGAGGAAAGACTTTTCCAGTAGAGCGGGCCACAGTAAATGTGGGTTGGTTGACGATTGAACGAAAAGAGATCCACCGTTTTGCAACACGGGCAATCTAGTATCGCAAAAAACGAGACGATCGCATCCGTTAAAATGCAAAATTGCTCCAAATTTCTCAGAACCAGCTGAGAAT
The DNA here is from genome assembly GCA_030570875.1 of Citeromyces matritensis. Lineage (NCBI taxonomy): Eukaryota > Fungi > Ascomycota > Pichiomycetes > Pichiales > Pichiaceae > Citeromyces > Citeromyces matritensis. The sequence continues at coordinate 78,371 of JAJLWQ010000013.1, forward strand.
ATAATTCTATTGTTTAGTGTTATAGATCTGCCCATCACAGATAAAAGTGCCACTACAAATGAACAGTCCTCTAAGTAATCCTGATACAAATGGAGTACTCCCTCTGAATGCATAAGAAAGCTATTTACGTTATTACCATATAACTCGTCAATCTTGTGCCATTTCACAACCTTTTGGTGTGGCACTATTAAAGGTGGTTCCTCGTACGAGGGATCAAAAATGCATACTGAGTCGAAATAAACAGGTGGAGCAAAAATGAAAACTTTTGAGCTGAGCCATAATAACTTTTGCTCAAGACTAAACAAGCTATTGTCTTTGATTTTGCCGTGCATCTGCATTGCAGTCTTGGCTAATGATGAGACGGTGGGGTCAGTCATTGACAGTTTGCTCAGGATTTTTATTGCCTCTAGGCAGCTTTTTTTGGCTTCGTCTTTTGAATTAAGTGAAAATGCATATGCAGCTTGTTCGAGCTTTCGCTGGGATTTGTCTAAAGAGAGTGTGTTCATGTGGTGTAAGGAGGTCAAAAGACGCTCACGATTAATCTAGCTGATGCTCATTTTTATCAAATGATGAGCCATTGAGGAAGTGTTTCGATTACAAATGAGCCGCTTATTGGAAGGGGAGTGTCATACTGTTGAAGACGACACGAAATCATCTAATGGAGAAGCCTTTGGCCATCCCGTCCTGTGGTTGCGTCAGATGCAAATAGTGTATTCAAGGGGAGAGGCAAAATGGCTTGGAATGGCGGAACTCACCTCTGGGAAGTCAAGGTCACGGTTTTCGAAAAGCATTTCAAGTCACATTAGATTGAATCAAAACACAGTGTTTCGAGTCTGGATGAACCCTTTTCTTTTCAAAGCGATCTTCTATTCTTCTCTTTCAGTTTATCACACGCCATTAGCCTATTCGATTTGTATCACGGCCAATGAATCCCTATTGAATGGCTAGCAGCGGCCGTTTATTTTCTTTTCAGCCCGGATTAATGCCATTTTGCTTCAGGAACTATGAGAGTATCACCTCTTTCACCAGAAACGAGCCTACCCGCGGAATCTTGATTTACAAGCAGGTAGTATTTCAAGGGCCTGTTAGAGATTTCCCGCTCACCTTCAGGCTCTCACTCGATGATATCCCGAGAAACCGATTCCATTGATCACTTTGGTGTACCCCACTTTTCTCAATATACATTCGCGCGGAGTGACGGTATGGTATAGGCAAACTATCCACCTGAGAAGCAATGCTGTCCAACAAGACATATGGTGACCTGTCGATGGATTGGATAGAAAAATGATTCATTTTAAGCAATATTCAATTCAGCAATAATATTTAAGGAGCTCCTTAGTCGAACCCATAAACCCTTTGAAAAGATCACCAGAAGCATCAGACCAGAGATGAAACCAACCAAGATTACCGAGAGCAACAGACCAGAGATGAAACCGACCAATAATACCGAGAGCAACAGACCGAGAAAAGAAACCAAGACCATAAGAGAAACCGACAAGACCAGCGAAGCGACCAGACACTTTGAGACACCTTGAGATACAAGATCGACAGCGTTTTACCAGATGGCAGCACATTCCATGAATCAGCAGTTCCATTAGACGTAAAGTCCCCACTTAACTTCCAACTTGCTGTGAGTATGGATTTTTGTCATCTTAGCATTTAACCATCACGTTTTCAAGCGTCTCCTTTATGAACAAGTTTGAGCATTCCAATATCCTTCTGCTGTTGAGGTACGACAAAATCCCCATTTCGTCGTTATTCGTGTTAGCAGCGGGGTAAGCAGCCAGCCCAATGTTCAAATATTCTCCTTTTTAGCTTGTCCATCCAGCTTATGGGTGTTTGGTATTCAAGAATTGTGGCACTCTTGGAAGCCAGTTCCTCTTCTCAATCTTTTCCAGGTGAGGGCTTAAAGACTCTTTCCTTTGGAAGTCAAGAACTCGTTTCTTCATGTTGCAAAAGAAGGACTTGACCGTCCCTGATTCTTTCTTCTTGACAACAGGGTTGGAAGAGCCGCCAATGGGATCTGTTGACCATTTGGATACTTCATACAAGTCGTCCTCATCATCGACGTAAATAGGTGAGCAAGCGGACTCATTCGAGACAATTGTTCTTTCAAAAGTAACGTCTTCTAGTCTGACTCCAACAATAGACCAATCGAGAGCCTTCGGTTCTGCGTGGACTGGTTTCCGAGCTTTTTTCTCTTCCATTGCTAGAGCTTCGCTGACCCGGGCAAAATTCTCGCTCGACCTGGCTAATGTTTCTTCTTTTGATTCACCGATTTCCTTAACAAGCGATTGTCTTGACGATTGGCTCAACGATTCTTCCCTTGGCAAATTTTTCCTCTTTGGCAAACTCTCTTTCTTTGGCAAACTTTCTCTCTTTGGCAAACTTTCTCTTTTTGGCAAACTTTTCGTCTGTTGCAATTTTTCTTTCTTTGGCAAACTTTCTCTCTTTGGCAAAGTTTCTCTCTTTGGCAATACCTTCTTCCTTGGAACACTTTCCATCTTTGACGATTTTTCCTCTTCTGACCTTTTCTCTCTTTGACGGCTCTCCATTTTCGGCACAAGCCTTGTTCTGTTACCGTCATTGGATTCCTTGTCCTTTTGGCCTTTCCGTGTGCGCTTAAACTTTTTCCTGGAAAGGGAGCGAGGTGACATCTCGTCATCAGCCAATTCGGCAGCTTCCTCCCGGTAAAAGTTCAAAGCGACAGCATCCACAGGTTTCCGCTTTCTTAATTTAAGCACTCGAAACTTTACAGTCTCATTCTTGGAAAGCAAATCGTGGTGAGCATTTGATTCAGGTTCTTGTTCCTTTTGACCAGCATCTTTTACGACAATTGAAGGTTCCACTTCCATGACTTGTCTGTTGGATTCTTTTTGATGGTTTTCATCGATGAGTTCTTTCTCGTGGGATCCTGAGGCAATCCCGCCTGTGGGAACCTCTACATTCTCAACGTCAGACAAACAATCCTCACTCGAGTCAGACATACTGCGCTCTCTCTCTGCTAGTTGGATTTCAGTCAAAGCATCTTTAGACAAGTCTTCCATCTCTCCAATTCCGTTGTCGTTTCCTTGGACACAAGATCCTTTCTCACATTGAGCAAACAGCCCGTGGAGTATTGAGCCAGGTGTAGAGAACTCGGCAATCAAAGAGTCCATTTGATCATGTCTAATCGGCAGCCACAAGATTGGATTCTGTAACAACAGTTCGAAGACGTCGTTTTTCACCGCACTTTGCAAACGAGTAATCTCAAAAGCATTCAGCATTACCTGCGGTTGCTCTGGGTAAGAAGAACTGGAACCCGGCCAAAATGACATCAGGTGACCCTTAATAGCAGCCAATTCCAACTCGGTGCAGGGGAGAAACTCGGGCTGAAATTTTCTTTCCTCCAAAATGGACAAAGGTGAGATTACTGATCCTTTGCCTTTTTCCTTCAGAGCCTCCATGCGATCCTTAGGAAGCGATAGTCCTGCAACTTTGAAGATAACACTGAACCAGAAGCGTTGACTTGCGATCGCCCAAGTGAGGATAGGAATCATATTTTTTTTCTCATCCGGGATCAGTATGTCTACACCACGAGGGGTACACTTGATGAGTTTGGTTCCTTCCATCTCAGGCTCGTTATCCTTGTCTGTGTACATCCTTTTCACGTTGCAGAGTTCACGCTTGTCAGCGACAAGATTGACGGGAAATTTAGGCATTGGCTTTAGCTTTTTAACAATCGAGTCCACAATTGAACTCTCAACTTTTGGAGAAGAAACTGTTTTCAGTCCTCCCTCAAAGGGCTTATTGGGGACATTTGTACCAGCGTAGGATTTCCCTTGACGTCCAGGGGTCCCAGTTGGCTTATGTCCCCTCCCTTGTCCTAAGGAGGAGTTGAATTGAGCTTCGGATCCGGAGTGGTGGTGTTTAACAGCGTTTGGTTTTTGCATTGTAGGTGATGTTAAACTAGTTACACAAAAACCTGGGGTCAAAATATGCACGACTGATGAGAACTTGCATAATCGTGCATATCACTTTTTTTTCGAATTCTTTGCACCGTTCGATCAGCAATGCTTATCAAAGATTTCCAAAGGAGTTGATTGTCAAAGAAGTTGGATGTCTGGCGCTTTATCTGCATACTGTTCAAGCTGGCCTCTTAAGCCTTCTACTCATCTTGAATCCATACACCACACAATAATAAGAAGCTATTACTCCTTTTTTTTGAGCACATGAATGCCTAGATGCTAAATTGATAATGGCCTTAATTTTGAAGCTGCGATAGAATGGATATACATTGTTCCTGAGTCAAGAACGTGATGGAATGAAGAATTGATCGGTGCATTCATTTGGTACATGAAGTCCCTTTTTATCTGTCTTCGCTTACGACTAGTTGATGCCATCGAAGATCTACAATCATACTCAAATCAAATTGGGCTCGATACTATCAACTCACCGGCAATGCGGCAGAAAGACATGGAGCATTGTCCATTCAGCTTCAGAACCTGATCATTCTCCAGGGCAAGTGATCCGCGAGTATGGTCAACTGTATAACTACGCCCTCAGCCTCAATGTTGCAAGAGAGTGCATCGAACCGCTAACAAGAGCAGCTCTCTGATTCTGCTTCTGGCTCTATTGTATGAACGTTCACATAATAATCACTCATCCTGTAAGCTTCACCAACTATTCTCGTTTCTGATTCTCCAGACAAAAAGAGCCGTTTTCATCACCGAATTAAACTTCATTAAACCCAAATATATACTGACTTATACGAGCCACAAGCCCGCGAGGAGTCTCTTTCTCTTTGTCGTCAACCTTTTTTTGGCTCTTTACAAACAAATCCTTGCCGTCTTTGAATTTCAAAACACCGGGTCTCGAGCTCACCGCGTCAAGGTCCAGATCGTGCTGAATAGCCACCACTTCAACGTGCGAGAGATCAAAATTCGACTCGTTGTTGAGACTTTTGATGTTTTGGGTCGTGAGACCGTGTCTCGAAAGATCTCCTATATCGTCTTGATCTTTTATACTGGTTTTCAAAAGCTGCTCTAATGCTGATTTACAGTACAATATGACTTTTATCGGCTTCTCCTCCAGATCTAATTTACAACCGTTTTCCCTCACCGCTCTAATAGCTCCATTCGGATTGTCATAGGTTATTTTGACCCACTGGTACCCGAGAAAAATAGGCACTTTTCTAGCACCCGATTTACTCAAAGGCTTTGTATGAGAGATTGCGTTAAAGTCTTCTAAAATATGACCAAACTTGGCAAAATGCTCCAGCACAAGATCGAACCGGCTGTCCTTATATCCCATTACAATAACTGCACTTTCCTGGTTGATGCTCTTCTCACTGTTGAGATCTTCATGTTTCTTGGAGTTGAAGAAAGATTTGAATCCTGTGGGATTCTCACTAATGGCATCAAAATGTGTGAATTTCTCACGTTCACGTTGGGTCACGTGAGGGCCAAATGAGTCTTCTGTGAAGTCATTTATGGATTTTTTTGGTGGCATCTGATCAAAGTTATCGATGGAGCTGAGCGAATCGAGAATGGGTGTATTATACTTTGCGACGGTCGATGTTGGAGCATGCTCTATTTCTTCATTTTCGTCCTCCTTCGTACTAGGAATGGACCGTTTCACGAGCTGCATCGGCAGCTGTTTCTCGGATGCAGGTCTGACCCATGGCTGGTTTTCCGTGGGCTGTTTCAGCTGGTATTGAGAGAATCGCGTAGTCATTGAGTGTGCATCCGTGCATCAGGGCGAAAGTGACAAAAAAGACAAAGTTGATTATTCTCAGATGTATAATTGAGAGCGGATCCTGCGAGGGTTATTTTTGTTAAACTATTGTCAAGAAAAGCTCACTGTATCTGTGGCCAACACATCCCACTTGTCACATGTGAGGAAATTTAAGTAGCTGTGTCTTGAGCCCCGCTATTGTCCACGAGCTTTACATAAGCTGAAATTTCTTTATTCGTGTCAAGTCCAAGGATTCTACATGAAGGAAGACACATACGGCAGCCTTTGAGAAGTACAACTTTGTGAGGAAATAGCGACAAATCTCATAACAAATGAAACAAAACAAATGCGAGTTAAAGACTCGGCAACAAGTGAAATTTGCGTAAATAGTAGTATGCATGTTTTTTTGTGCAGTGCCTTCAAGTTGATGCTTTACGAGAAGGATAATCATCCCAGTAAGGATAACTTCAGCAGAGCTTACGAGGTGGACTTATTGTATCGCCGTCAATGAAACGAAATTCAGAAAAAAAAGCATAAGTCTTGTCCATTTAAGGCTTATAGCAGTCAAAGTTCCATGATCGACCGTTGTGATTCCCCTATAAATTTTATGTCTGTAACAATATATGACTCTATATGGTAAAATGTGTGTCGTAGACTATAATCCTGAGTGTCGGCACGGAACACTTGGGACAAGCTCCTATTTATATTCTGGTTTGTCCCAGATTTCACATTCAATTCATTAAATGCTAACATCTTCTGGTATCGTAATTGAAAGGTTTCCTGCCGAGCTAAGAAATATTGTTCTGTTTATAAAGATGATTACTAAACTTCTCAAGCCACTCAATGTGGATAACAAAGGTCTGGTTGCTCTCGAGCAGGTATTTTTCACGGCCTGAAAAAGTTCTTGTTCACATTTTCGCAATATTGCGTGAAGCCACTTGATTTTTCAAAAGAGAGATCCTTCACCAGGAAAGTGACTGCGTCCCTCAAAAACACATTTCCATGGTGTGCACAAGGTCAGAGCTGAATACAGTTGAAGAGAAAGTGATAATCCAACTTCGCGTCAAGTTCAATTGTTTCTTGCCTTAAACAGAGCCATCCACAGAAATTGAGCAAAAAATGCAGACGGTAGTCAAAGAATCTACCATGTTTGATCGATATGACTCAAAGTATTTGGTATTTCAAGTGGTCTGTACAGCCACCTTTTTCCTGTCACTCTTTTTGCTTTCATTACATTAAATCTTGGAGGTTTCCTCTTAAATCATTCCAGATAATAACCGACGCAGTATTCATTGGTCATGGCATTAGTCTACGATACTAGCTCACGATGTCTACTTGATGAGACTAACTGGCTGCACAGCCTCAGTGGTCTTCCATCAGCACGATATTGCATGAGTTTTTGCATATATAGTAGAATCTTCTCGATCACTATAGCTGAACGTTCCGTGCGTAAGGATTGATAATCCTCAGCTGAGGTCTTCTAAATCTCTGTATTACAACATCTTCAGACAAAAAGACAAAAATGTTATAGCTCATTCAATAGTGTCTGACGCTAAACCATTTTGCCCTCCACGCGCCCTCCACCCTCATAATAACCTAGTTTGATTAGCTTTCCTCTTGGGACTGTATGGAGGTAGCTCAATGTTGTCTCTCAATAATCACGGAATGAGAATTTAAGTAATTTTCTTGCTTGATAGGATTATACTCATCAAGAGATAGTGAGACAAAACAAATATGTTATGCCCAAGTTAAGCATACGCTATATAACGACCCACCAGAAGTGAGACTGGGCTGTCTGGTTGTTCTATTTACTATATTTGGGTCCATCTGACTGAGATAGCTGACACTTGCTGAAAGGAAGCACGGTGCGAACTCAGAAGGCTTGACTAGGAGGCAGGACTCTCCATTTTGACGATATGTACACCGAAGAGGTCTCAATTCTATAGACCAAAAAGGCTCTCAATGATGCAAACTCAAATGATCTCAAGGAAAATCTGTAAAGCAAAATCGGCCACAATCTAGATCATCTCTTCTCCGCTTCAGATATATCTCTGCACCACTCATGTTTTGAGTGCAAAACGCAGCTACACATGAACGCCAACGATGTCAACCAGATCATCTCAGCGCTGGACGTGATCCATTCTCCGCGGTCGAGCAACGAGCATCGCCAAGAAGCTCAAAGTGTAAGTACCCAATAAAATCACAATCTAACCTCAGTTTTTGGAAAAAGTGAAATCGCACGAGGAATGCCCATATTGGGGATTCATGCTTGCTGATTCGCACAACAACCACAGCAACGTGGTTCGTCATTTCGGGCTGAGCCTGATACAGACGTCGGTGGTACGTGATTTTGAGAAGTACGATAGCCGACGGAGGCTGGCGGTAAGAGGATGGATTGTAGAGCTTTGTGGCAGTGTCTGTGAGAGCGATCCATACTACATCAAGGAAAAGCTAGCATTTCTGTGGGTGGCTGTTTGTAAGCGAGTTTGGGGGAAGTCATTGGAAAGGAAGGAGAAAGAAGAAGAAGAATCGAGAGAAAGTTGGGAGAATTCATGGGGAGATATGGATCTTACTCTTCTTTCAATGTGGAACGGCTCAGGACCTTTGAGAGAGCTTTGTTTGTTTATTTTTAGAACGCTTTTCGAGGATATTTATTTGTTAGAAGACGCCATAGTTTCGTCTCGCCAAAACGTGCTAACTTCCTTATGCGCGGAAGTGGTGACTCCAGAGAAAGTGCTATCAACACAGTATGAGCCTGACGCCACACTGCGCTCGTTTGCAGCTTCCCCGGAAGGTTGGTTGTGTAGGTGGAGCGAGTTTCTCAAGGAATGCATACACACCAATGTGAGTTTCTCGACGCGGATTTTGCAAACGCTTAAAACTTGTCTCCACTGGGTTCTTCCGCTCTCTTTGCGTGTGGCACATGTGGTTGAAACTCTGTGGGAGTGTTTGGGAAGTTCCAGTCTTGTGGTTTCCACTCTCGCCGTGGACTGTCTTCACGTGCTCCTCACACGAACTCTGTCGGACAGGGATGATTTCGATTACGTTGTAGGGAGAACGCTCAGTACTGAGGGACTCTCCATTTTAGCTCAGGTATATAGCTCTGTAGATGTAGACGCACCAGAAGGGTATCCTCTCTTGAAGAAACTGGTGGAAATGATAGTGGGGCTCAGCCAGCATTTGGAGCAGCTCCAGCTGGATGATGTAACCACCGAGACATACTTCCAGCTCGTTCTGATGACCCTGCGCCACGATTCGCTCATTCTGTCGGGACTTTCTCTTCAAATGTGGGTTTCTCTCCTCCGGGACGAAAAAGCCATCCTCAAGCACGAACAGCTCATTCTGCAGCTTGTAGAGTGCATGGCGGACCGGCTCATAGACTATTCCGAGCTGCCGTCGTCCCACCGAGCAAAACAGTTTCTAGAACTCGACTTTGAAGACCAGCCAGACGAAGCTGTCTTTCTCGCAAACTACCACAAACTCGCAGAAGACATTGTGCGTATTGGGGTGTGTATAAAACCACAAGCTGGCCTTCAATGGCTGGGAGAGCGACTCTCTAGTTTCTTTTCGTCCTCAATCGGACAGGCTGTATTATCTTCTCCGTCTGGAGAGTGCTTTGTGTCTGGAGAGCCGTACATTTACACTCAAGCGCAACTCGTGCTAATCGAATGCTGCGTCAGAGCAGTTTCTCGATGGAAAATTTGGTACGAAGGTGCAGACTTTGACCAGCAGCTTCAGGAGCTCAACTCATTCTTGGAGTCGCTGTGTCAGCAGCTTCTTCTTTTAGACCTACAGGACCCGCTCTTGGTGAGAAAACAGGTCCAGACGTTGGTCCAGTTCACTCCACTGCTTTCCACCCCACTCGTTTTCAAGGTTCTCGAAAAAGTCATCACTTGCTGTACTTTCCCATACCCGGAAACGTGCTCCGATGAGGTCCGTGAGCGGATCCGTGATCTGCGCTCGTCTTGCGGTACAGAACTTAACAGATTGGCATATTTGATGCCGGAAACTCTGAAATCCATTTTGCCCGACCTGGATCACGTGATCTCCGACTTGCTCAGTTCTGGCAAAGTTTCCGAGCACGAATCTGTTGGTTTCAAGTCTTTTCTTCTCGTTGTATCCCAGCGTTCCTCCATACCGGACAAGCCTCAAAGGTTTTCCCAGATTGTGGACCCGGAGTTGGCCGCGTGGTCCGATCCGAAAACCGAACAGGGCCTTCTTCAGCTTCCCTGGTTTATGGAAAGGCTAGGAATCGTCAAGATATCTCAGTATTTCCAATCTCGCGGGATCTATACCCCGTCTGTGGACCTTGTGTCGATTCCAATGGATGAACAAGGACTGGCTTTGAAAAACGAGCTGAAATCCCATTGGTCATCCGTTTTCCCCATTAGAGCGACCCGCATCTTTGTACAGTACACAATCGAGAAGCTGGAACACGATTCTGCCGATTTCAAAGAGCTACTCTCTTTGTGGAAACCGCGAATCGCTCCCATCTTGCCACACATTCTCCAACTCATCTCCCAGATCCAGGCCTATCACAACCCGGCCAACTGGACTGGTCTTCCTGAAGAAGTGGTTTCGTTCGTGAGGTGTTCCACGATGGAACGGTTTTGGCAGCAAGGTGTTTCCTTCCAGACCAAAGATGCATTCATGGAGGAAAACGTCAAAGCCATGCACACGTTACGGGATTTCGCAGACTCGGTGGGTCACATTGTGCGGTATACGAGAGAATACGCCTACTTGACAATAGCTTCCATTTCAGAGCTCGACGATACTTTGTACCGAATTCCTGATATGCCCTCTGTTTTATGGAAATCCGTGGCGGGGGAGCCCGTTGGAATAACACTTCACTCGTGGCGTCACCTGATCAACTCGGTTCTGCGCAACGTGATTAAAAACTGTCCCTTAGATTGTATAGAGCCATTTTTCTGCCAGCTGCTCCCACTTGTTTTGGAGCAGCTAGATGAGCTTCTTGTTGAGAGATGGGTAAAAGTGGAGAGTGAGCAAATTGACGAGCCGGTTGAGAAACCAGACAACGAATCGCAGTCTGAGGAATTGTCTTCAGAAATGATGGAAGAACACATCCTTCGTCAACTCACATCCGTCGTCGTTCGCATGCTTATTGATCTGGTGGGATTGTACAACCAAAAACTCCTCCCGCGGCAAATCGAAACGAGGAGAATCATCTTTTCCAATCAGTTTCTTCTTGCTCACTTTCTCAAGATCCTTCTTCACATAACCTCTCTCAAAGACTCGCGGTGCTCATTTAACTGCGTTCTCATCCTTAGAGGTATGCTCCCGGATCTTTTGCTCAAAGACGAACAAGTTGACAAATACCTCGCAGATAGTCTGATCCCGTCGCTCATCGACCTCTTGCTGCAGCCATTTTTTCAAGACTGCCACAGCGAAGCATGCTATACTTTGACGTCGTTGTACGTATCTCTTCGTGGCCAGTCTTCGTATCCGGCTCAGGTGCTGAAGCAGAAACTGCCAGAGCTATCGCTAGTTGAGATTCAAAATTTGGAAGCTTCTCTCGTGCAGTCAAAGTCTCTGCGTAACCAGAGAAACTTGTTCCTTGCTCTGGTAAACTCCACTAGGGAGGACTCAAACCCGGAACAAACTCGCAAGACCCAGCTCGAGCAAATCTCTAAGAAAAAGAAGACAATTGTGGATCCCTTAGAGAGTGGTTCGTTGACAAAGCTGTTTGAAGAGTAGGTAAACTAAAAGTGGTGACAAAAAAGGGGCATAGAAAGCAAAATAATAGATAAGCTGTATTGTATATATTTGCATACGTCTATATGATTGAGTCGGGATGATCTCCTTGTGGCTGTAGTCTGATGGTTTTTGAGAAAGGCTGTCTCGAATGAGCGTGAAAGAAAAGAGGCAAAAGTCTTTCAAAAGCGGTGGTTGCATCATCGGCATAATTTTGCCAGGGTTGTATATTCACCCTTCTGGTAAAGAGGCTTTTAAATGATTTGCTTTAAGGACTGGGCTCCCAACAGCTGCTCAAGGATGTGATTCACACTCTTGCATCTTTTTGACGAGAGATCTAATTCACTTTTGAGGATTAAAATTTTGAATGCCAGCGTCGATAAACTTTGTGCTGGAAGCGCATGCTATCCATTTGGAGCTCACAAACTAGAAATACTACTCGAATTTGCCCTTTTACATTTTGCAAAGCATAAGCATTAGATCACAAAAGTTTACAGGTATTGAGAAATGTGTTTGTAAAAAGTTCAAAGGATGACCTCAGACTAGACCATCTAGGCTGAGGTGTTTATAGATCGTTTGAGTCTCCTTTGGGTGACATGGAATATCGATATAGTGAAAAGATATCATTCTGCTGAGCTCGGTAGTAACTCTGACTCGCCACAGAGAGGAAGAGATTAGACAGGACCGACACACTTTTCTCTTGAGCGAATTTCAGTCATATGTAGCTTTCTACAATACTCACTGCAATATGTTAAATTCCTAGCTTCATTGGACTATGAGGTTATTCGCACCAAGGAGATAATGCTATCTCACCGAAGGGATTGTAAAGCGGAACGAAATTGGGGTCTTCAATAATTGATTTAAATCTGCGTGACGGTTGTTACAAAAAGCAGAATATCGGTAACATACTCAACCAGACTATTTTTTCACTGTTCAACATTAGGCGTATCAAAATCCTTACCAATAAAACGTATGGGAGCTTGAGCACGAACGGCTGTTTAATGAAGACTTTTTCTTTGACTCCACTCTATAAAATATTTGGGATGAAAATGATGAATGATTCTGATATTCTTGTAGCGCATCGCACTATGAAGCCATATCGTGTACTGAGTGTGCAACCTTTGCACTGATTCTAGTAAGCATCATAGAATCTAAGAGCTCGCGGATGATTGATGGATCACTACACGGGTAATCTCCAAAGAGTGCAACAAATTATATGATATAAATCATGTACGTTCCTGCATTTCGCTTAACTTTAAAATGAAAAAGATACTGTGTCTCCACGGGTTCCTGCAGAATGGACCCTTGATGTCAAGAAAAACCACAGTCTTGCGAAGAAACCTCCAAGAAGCCGGATACGAGCTACTCTACCCTACTGCTCCCATCCAGAAGAAGTCTTCTGATTTCCCAGCGGACTCCGAAAATTTACTGGATCTGGCCGACCCGAACGAAGATCTCAGAGCTTGGTATACTGATAGTGACGAGATCAGCATAAGCATCGAGTACCTTAAAGAGTATGTTCGGGATAACGGGCCCTTTGAAGGAATTCTTGGGTTCTCACAAGGTGCCGGCCTAGCGAGTGGGCTAGTCAATCAGTATTCTTCAATTTTCTGTACCGATCCATTGAAGTTTGCCATTTTTTTCGGAGGAATCAAGCTGTCTCAACCTGATTGTCAGTCGTGGTATGAACCAGAAATCGCCATTCCTACCTTGCACGTTCTCGGGGAACTGGATGTCATGGTTGAGCATTCCCGCTCACAAAAACTCATCGACGCATGCAACGAGGGAAAAAGAAGTGTTATGGTTCATGGAGGTGGTCACTTTATTCCAAATAATAGGTGCTTTGTGAAGAAAGTGGTGGACTGGGTGAATGATCAATCCTGATCGGTGTAAAATTGGGAGTTCAGTATTTAGAGATTGTTTTGATTGTTTCCGTCGTTAAAAGTTTTTGCAAACGTTTAAAGTCCGCTATATTTGGATTGGTATCACTCTATTTTTTTCAATCAGTGACATCTTTGTCGTCACCAAAATGATCGCTTCAAATATGCAAGGAGTCTAACGGGTCTATAGTATAGTTTTGAGTTATTGTGTTGTTTACAACAAGTATAGTTCGGCCAGATTTCGCCAGCATATATTGATAGTGATCAGATCCCTATTTGGGTGATAAGAATATTTTTCTATGGTTCTCTCACGTTCACTGATAGACCAATCGCTGGGTATGTTCTTCGAGGTGACACTGCTTGAATCCTGATATGACTGTATCAAGTGTTTAAGTAGTTTTATTGCAGCATACCATTCTGCGATTCTGTTCTCCAATATACGCTACTTGACATGCGTATAGCAGATCATAAGAGCGAGCATAGTGCTTGATATAGCTCGTTCCAATCCCTTGTGCAAGTGCCTTAAAATTTTTATTTCGAACCACACCTAATCAAAGTATGCCACACAATCGACTCGAGTCATCTAGTCTCAGCCGAAGCAAGCTCAAGATGAAGGTATTAAGATTAAACAATTCTTCAGTACTTTCTCGGGGACTCAACTATCGCATCGGAGATTTCCGGAGCTCACGGGGAACATGCGGGGAGAGGAAAGTAAGTGGAGAAAACAAGAGGGTAACAGGGGGAAGGATCGTTTTTGTGATTTCTGAAAATTATAAAAAGGGTGCACTTTTCCTGAAAGTTTTCTTCAAACCTTCAAATCAGTAAAACATCCATCATGAAAAAGCAATAGCGTGCGCAAAGAATCACGTGGCCAAAGTAAAACCAAGAGACCTCCACCGAGAACCCATAAAGTAAAGCACAAGTTGCCCTCTACACACAATAGTAGAGACAAAGTACAAGTCGGATCCTCACTCTACACACAATCGTAGTAACAAAGCACATGTGCCGGACTCTTGTACTCTACACACAATTGTAGAAACAACTAACAGCAGACACAAACTGCGACAATCGCATTCCGTGAATTCTTCTATGAACTCTATTGCTTTTACCACTTTGTGATGACCGGTACGTTTCATTAACATTTTCTATGCTTCTCTCATTTTCTAGGCTCCTCTATAGTTTCTTCAATGTAGTATTTTTGATTACAAACGCTTTCGTCTTTCACTTCTTCAATTCAAACTAAAAGTCTCTGTCCAAAGGTTCACAAACAGATAGAATGATTTCCAGAACAAATCAACAACGTGAAAATCTTGAGGTTGAAGCAGGTTCCTTTAGCCTTTCTAGTCTCATCTCAATGAAAAATAAAACTGAGGAGCTGTAGCCTTCCTCTTGACAACTACTTATGCTTTATATTTTTATTTTCTTCACTTGTCTAAGGTCATTCAAAGGTATGACCATCCACATTAGCTCAAGAGTTTTAAACCAGGTGGTACACATACCTACATAGTAATTAATATCCTTCAACCATTTGCGCCTCTTCGCCACCTCTCCTCGAAAAACTATTGCGCTTCGTCAACCTTCTTTCCATTGGAGAAATACTTTTCAAAAACACCAATTTCCTCACTCTTCTTTGCATCGCCCGGCCTCTTTGCAATTATACACCAGGTTGTACCGAAATGATGTCTTTTTTCTTGCACAATCTCCAGCTCACTTTTATCTACAAGCTCTCCTATATCCAAGTTCCAGCGACAACCCCAAGTCTCGCTATGCTTTTTTGCCCTTCTATCCAGCTGGTTATTGATAAAGTCATATGATCCAATACCGTGCTCCAGCAAAATGACCCTTCCACCCGGTTTGAGCAACTTGCTAAAGTTATCGAGTGCCTGGACCGGGTCCTGATGAGAACACAGCCCAAAAGTTTCTATAATAGTATCGTATTTAACCTGAGAATCTCCATTCTTCGCCAATGCAGGCAGATCTTCGGCCCTACCAACTACGAATCCCACCTTGTTGAAGTCCGGATACTTCTTCCTGAATTTCTCCCTTGTGATATCCATCATTTCTGATGAGGTATCTAAGAAAGTTATCGATCTAATCTTGGGTAAATCCAAATACTTGATATTTCTGCCGGTTCCAGAAGCGACTTCAAGCACATCTCCTTCGATTTGCTTCATCAGCCACTTTCTTTTCCCACCGATGAAGGATAATCTCTCTTCCATACCAATCTCGCTATCGTAGTTCTTGGCAAACCCGTTGTAGAAATCTGTCAAATCGCGAGCGGGCACGACACTCTCATTCACCTTCTTCTCGATATCAGACGGCTGAGGATCGAACTCTCCCTCCCAATTTTTCTTTAAACGATGGTATGCCTGTAATTTACGCAAGTCGCTAGACCTAATCATGTCACGGGACAGTTCTCTCAAACGAAGGGTTTCCCACTCGCTCAACCCGCCCATTTTCTCCTTCTTCTCAACCAGCTGGGTTCTCTCCTGCTCTTTCAGGTACTCTTTTTGGAAATAGCGGATTCCAATAATCATGAAAACACCATAACCCAAAATGTACCACTTCAGCATGCGCTTGTTGAAATCTTCGCTCCGAGCTATGGCCCCCCATCTTTTGAATCTAGATGGACTTTTGAGATCCTCTAGCAGTTTCTCCCGTTCCTTCTCCTTTTTTTCCTGCTCCGGGGTGAGGATTTTTCTGACAACTCTTTGAGAACTGTACCGTCGAGTGAGGAGACTCACTCGAGATGTTGAAATTCTAGAGAGCATGTTGGATATGTATATATATATATATTCTGACCCATGAGCGGGTCTAGACACTCAGGTGATGTGATTTAATCGGTGAATTATTCAAACAGTTGTTAGAGACAGTTGTGCTAACAATATTTAGGAGAGATTCGGGGCGATAACCAATTTTCTGCTCTATCTAGGATCTTACGCAACAGACTTGTACCGTATTTTTGCCAGCCTCTCGCATACCGGCCATTCTAGTATAGTGGTCAGTACACTTGTTTGTGGCACAAGAAACCCAAGTTCGATTCTTGGGAATGGCAGTTGTTTTTGTTTTCTTTTTTGGTGCAAGGGTCCTCACAGAAGAGAGAAAAGACTCTCATTAGCAGATTCGGAAAACAGGTATACCTAATAACTTGAATCATTTCATCCACCATAGAATTTAATCTTTGCTAATCGTTTCGGGGCTGACCGAAAAAAGTCTCCGGAGTTGTTTATACGTAACAGGTAGATCATAGTCAGATCGGAAGAAAATTATAGGCGAAAAAAGACAATAGCACCTTATCCATTGATGCATGATGTAGAATTGAAATCTTCAAATGCCCTTCAAAAGACACATTGATAACCTCTTATTTGTAAACTCATGTATTTAAATAGTGTATAAATCTCAGATTTGACTTCAGTCAATTCGTACCTCGCTGCACCTTCATAATCAACAAATTCAGATTAAAGATACCTAGCAACCAAGTGATAATTCAAGCAATGTTTGGTCACACAATTGGGATACCCATTACCATGACTGCAAATATAGTAGTGTTGGGTCAAAAATTAATTTTCGATTTATGAGTGACAACAATTTTTTGACCAAAACAACAATTGTCAACAATGAAAAACGTGGTGTGCGGGTGTGTCAACAATGAAAATTTACCTGTCAACAATGGTGTGTGGATGTCAACAATTCGGACAACAATGGTGTCAGGATGCCTTTCAAGCTGTCAACAATTCCGACAACAACTGTGTGAGAATGTAGAAAGTGTGCGAAATCGAGTAGAATAACACTAATTCTCTACATTCAGGGTCCCAAACCCCCCTTCAGCTGGTTTTTACATGA